>JAVQKH010068887.1:0-10543 GCA_036025875.1 Mogurnda adspersa | reverse complement strand
CCTTACATCTGAGTCATCCCAAGACAACATGGAAGTGGTACAAATACTTTCAATATTTACAATGAGTCACACAAACACACTTGTATGTGAGAATCCTTCATCTCGGTCGTCTCACACAGTTAACACCATACTCGTCTGCTCCTTCAGTTCATAAGAGTATGACTTGTTTACATGTGGACAGCTTAATGAAAACATGCACACCTGTAAGTCTAGTAAAAACTGCGATGGGGAGAAACAATGCCTGAGTTCCACTGCCAAGTTGTTATAAGGCTTGTTAATGTGAGACGACAGGATGGTTCTCTGTATGTGGCCGTTCTATAAAGCTTTCACAAAAGAGCCACAAACATCTGTCTTGCTCCAAACTCTTATCTTTCGTGGTGGGAGAGAAGTGTGTGCATGTGGGGTATAAAGGATTTAGTAAAGCCTGGATTTACAGGTCGGTGGGATGTCACACTTCCTCTGTTTGTGCGATGGTGAGGACCAGAGAAGCCTCGCAGGCACGAAACCCGACCATCCATCATAAAGTGCTGCACAGTTCTCACATACCAGACCGGGGAGGCTGGTACTACTGCAACAGCACCTGTCTGACAGACCAGAGAACAAATAATCCACTGTCTGTGTTTTTGTGAAGTACAGCTGATGGGAAGGAGCAGTGGTGT
Source organism: Mogurnda adspersa (assembly GCA_036025875.1). Taxonomy (NCBI): domain Eukaryota; kingdom Metazoa; phylum Chordata; class Actinopteri; order Gobiiformes; family Eleotridae; genus Mogurnda; species Mogurnda adspersa. The sequence continues at coordinate 9,884 of JAVQKH010068887.1, read as the reverse complement.
AGTACTGATCCTGATACATACTGTATCATGGTGGGCCTGATGTGGTTGCTGTTTGTTTTTACTTAAATAACTGATAATACACATATGTACTGTGATAAAGTAGCTTCATAAGGTCCACATTTGTTTACATGGTGATAACAGACGTCTGTATGAGTGTGTTCTTCACAGTTTCACATACATTCAGATAAATGCTTGCTATAGTGCAGTACAGTAAACTGGTGAGGGCCTTGTTCTGCGCTGTCACTTTTCTAAGACATTGATTATACAACGTAGGTTAAGATGCACAGAAGAAAACCACTGGGAGACAGTTGTGGAGCAATGATGAGTCAAAGCCACCACTCGTAGCATGATACGCCTGTCGACACACTCATTGTTGCACTAGCATGACATGCTTCTGTAAACGGTGTGTACTCTATTTAAATAAATTGTAATGTGCTTCACCAAATGAAATAACAGCACAAGGCAGAAGCCTGGGAGCTACAGTCTGGTCTCTGTGTGGTTTTGGTTGGTCATGACTCCCATGGCTTAGTGAATTAAATTGAATTTAAATCTGACTATGCTTATTTGGCCGCGGATGACAGGGACTGTGGGAGAGGCAAAGGGAAGATGACTTGGGAGGTTTTCCTTTGGATCTGAATGCTCAGATTGGGTTAGTTGTTCTGTGCTCGCTGCATGGTTTTGATGGACCAGCAAAAACCACAAACATGCAAACATAAAGTTCATGAGGAATGAAATCTGATACTCTCATGTCATAATACAATCAGAGAGCACTAAATGTTTCCAGCCTCATTCATTTTGTCAAAATACACTCCAAAAAAACAGACTGTGTTGTTTATCCCACTTTGTTTCCTTTTTGACTGCATTCACTCTCATTTCAATCTCTTATTTTGGCGAACAAAAGTCTGCCAGTCACTAGACACATCTCAAAATTCATATATTTAAAGACAGAGAAATGACACTAGCCACACACAGGCCACAGCATCATTAAAGCACTGGAAATATTGCTATTGTTCTGAAATTCCAGCCATTTGTCCACAATGCATCATTCTTTTCCCAAAAAGTGACAAGTCACGACTCAACACAGTGACACATGACTTTGAAATTTCCTTCTGAGAGGTGCGTGTGGAGACTCATGCTAAAAAGGTTATTCTGCTCCAAGAAAAACACAAAAGTACATCAGAGATAGTTCAGGTGTTGATGAATGGAGTTGTAAAGGAATAACGGAACACTACATGTCCTCGCAGAAAAAGCACCTACATTATTGGTATGTTCTGGATTTCTGGAGACAGGAGGATATTCCCTGTTAAGAGAGCCCTTGGTTTCTCATAATTACACTGCACTGTGGTCTGTGTTCATAGTGCAAAGACCTGTGGAGAATCGTCTCATCTGAAAGGTTCTTGTGCTGCTCCAAGATTAGTTTGTTTAAAAAAAAAAAAAGGCGTCCGAAGCAGCCCATGTTTGAAAGAGTTCGCCTTTACTTGGGCTGTTGCTAAGTTTCGCTACAATGACAAGCACCGTCAAGTCCATCCACAGACAGAAGAATATGAAAGGTCAGTGTGAGTGTGGCCAGGTTGTAGCGAGTGCTTGAGCACAGGAGGACAGGAGACAGAAGGGGCTCAGGGTCACCATGGATGCGGGGAACAAGTGGACATTTCTGCTGTCGTTGTAAAGGAGGGGAGGGCGTTTTTGTCGACACTTTATACCCTTTTTAATGGTCCCTTTTTAAGGCAAACCAATACGACAAAACACGGACATTACAAGAACAAAATAAAAAAGACAATAATAATTATACAATATACACAGTGGTCCTTAGAAAAGGTAGGTACATGCAGTCTGTAATGTGCAGTGTTCAGAATGGGCTCAAGTGGGAACAGTGGGAGAGATAGGGCCGCTTTCCCATCATGCTTTGCCGCACTTCCCCTTCTTCTCTTTGCGCTGGAACTTCCTCAGGCGCCGTGTCCAAACGTCCCTCCACTGGATCACCAAGCTGTTCTTATCCGCCACTAGCCCTACACGCTCCGCCCCCGTCACTTGATTGGTCGATCCGCTGCCCGGCGCCGCCCCGGGACCGACCCCTGAGATGGCCCCGCCCTCGCTGCTCCCGCCCATCACCAGGAAGCGCCTGCTCATCTGGATCCTGGGACACTTGCAGGCCAGGTCCTTCATGTGCACCCACAGCACGTTGTCCCCTCGTTTTAAGGGCTCGCCGCGGCTCTTGTAAACGGACACGAGATTGACCGAAAATTTGGCCCAGTCGCCCACCGTCTCCATGTCCAGAACGTTGACCTGCACAGCTGAAGACAAAAAGACACGATGAGTATATGGAATGCTCTTCTTTGGTTTTTTTTTTTTTTTTTTTTTTTTACAATTTTCTTACAACTTACTTACATTTATTAAAGGGAGCCTATTATGCTTTTTTGGGAGATTTAGTAATTATTTAGCACACATGTAGCTTAATATCTTACCTGTTGGTTACAAAACTCAATCATTAGCTAAAACAGCTTCATAAAATGAATGTATGTTTTCACTTTCGGTATAAACACTTGGATTGGTCTCAGGCTCCTCCTTCCCCGGCTACGCAACGTTATGGGGCTTACAGAGGAGAAGGAGCAACGACAAAAACGGACTGAGCTGATTTGAGGCGTGGAAAAATGGCGGCAAGTGATTATAAAATTACAAAAAAAACCAAACATCATAACCTCGTAGAAAGTGGAAAAAAAGGTCTGTTTTGTATAATAGGACCACTTTAAATACAGAAAGTCAGGTGGTAGAGCAGGTCTTCTTAATCGTAATGATAAAATTGGTGATAAGATCCTCCCTCTTCAACCAATACATACTGCCACTGCTATTGGGCAAGACACTACACCCATGAAAAATAGATTCAGATTTAGATTTTTTTTAAATGTACCACAACTACCAACTAGCCCCACTGATGTCTTACCATAATCTTTTTTACAATATTTCTTCATGTTGATCTTCAGGTTTCCCTTCACCGGTTTGCAGTAGGATTCACAGTCTGTTGAAAAAACAGGACACACAGTCATGAGACAGAGCTCTTACGGGTGAAAGCTGAACTGCAGTTTTTTTTCTGGTATTACTGTCTGTAAAGGGAGTCTGGGTGACAAAACACAGTAAACGGTTATGTACTGTGAAAGCACCACTTTACACACACACACACACACACACACACACACACACACACACACACACACACACACACAGTTTTAACATAAATCCTCTGCACATGACAGAGGTCTTAAAATGGAAGTACCTGGAAGATGTTAAGGGTGATTATTGTTTACAGTATCTCTCTGGACGGGTGTATTTTTGGTGACTGGACTAGGGGTATAGAATAACAATACCTTAGTGGTATTGAGTATCATGTTTCGATACCTAATGGGTCCCCAATTAAAGTATAGTCATCAATAATATATTTAATGTCCCTTTGCATATGAGTCTAATAAATAACACAAATAAATGACAGGTTATTATCATGATTCTGTTTTAGGGTTATAGAAGATTACTTAAGTATTGAAAAAAGTATTGTTCAGGTACCGGTATCAAAAACCAGGTGTTGCTTAAGTACTGGTATCGAAAAAAAAAGAAAGGTACCAAGCCTCAGACTGGGCACATGTCTCATTGGAACAAAAGGTGCAGCTGGAGGCAGTGGAACATAGCAGAGGAGCACAAGTGTTGGGCCTGACATGTTTTGGGAGATTTTGAGAAAAGACAGAGCGTGGTACAGGCTGGTCATGGTTGGATGGATGTGAAAAGCACTCGGCCGCCAGCGTGAAGCTCCAGACCACACACCGCAGACGTGACCTTCACTGACCAGTCGGCCTCAGTGCTGCCAGTGCGGACACAAAGTGAACAAATTGGAAAAGTGACCTATTATTTTTACATAAGCCATAATGCGTAAAGAAAAAAAAATGGCGTGTGTGTATGACTTTGGAGGATAGAAAGCATATGCATGCGATTATTTGTCAATGTTTATTTTTTGGAGATCACCAGATATTTATTCTGCCATGCCAACATTAAAAACATCAATTCCCAGTGATCACGAATATGTTTTCCATGAAGTGGAAACAAAATTCAACGAACCATTTCAAACAGATGAAAGGCGTGTCATGTCAGTGATATAATTAAAAGCACTGGACCTTTAAAATCACGATGGTGCTCAATATGGGTGCTCCGAGAAGTCCCAGATCAAAGGAATGGACCTAAGTTTTATTGGTGAACGCTCAACTGTACTTGATTTTACATACAATTAGTTTAATTATATTTGAGAACCCTGACGTACAATAACAAAAATATGATGGGGTCAGAGCTGGAGGAAAGAATGAAGATTACTTTGTTGAAGGGACACCAAACCCTGTCACAGCTGGAATGTGGGGGCACCGAACTCGAAAACCACATGCGCCAACTTCACTAGTATCTGCATTTGCCTTCAAACTGGAAAACTGTACAGAAATCCAAATATAATGGATATGAAATGTCTCAATTAGGGGAAAACTGCCACAAGAGAAAGAAATCAAAGCAGGGTTCGCATGAGAACTGGGTGTTGCACCGTTCTTTTTGTGGGGGAAGCACTGATGGAGCAATGGAAGGAAGAAACAGGGGACCAAGAAGCCCATAAAAATGTCCAGGAGGCTTGGCGGTATATCAGAGAGCTGGAAATTTTATAGGAACAGAGAGAGAAGACGAGACAGAGGGAAAAAGTCGCTTCCAATATCGGCGAGACATGGAGAAGCTGACAATATGGTGAGTGAACGTGTTGATGTTGATAGGTCTACAGGTGTTCAATCAACACAATGTCACTTAAAGCTGCACTACCTGATTTTTTTTACTTGTAACTGAGCAAAAGTAATTATTAAGTCTGGGAATTTTTTTTATTGACTATCAGGAATAATCTGAAAGGGCTGATTATTACATTATTCACAGCTTTTTTTTTCTTTTTTTTTTGCACAGTTTCACAAAATCAGGTAGTGCAGCTTTAATTGTCTGTAGTCCGGTCATCTTTCTCAAAAATCTATCAGACCAGGACAATGTGGACAGTGTTAGTTTCCCATGAGTGAGCCTCCGTGAAGCACCCACTGACCCAGAAGATAGTGGCACCCAAAACAACCTTTAGCTCCTTTCACCGTGCCACGACAAGGACAAATTGCATCCTACGCCCCCTCCACAGAAACCCTGGATGTTAGTGGGTAGAGAGAGATGGCCTGACGTGAATATGTGATCAGCTGTACGGCACTTTCCCAGGACGGCAGGCAGGGAATAAACTGAAGAGTGAAACCAGAAAGAAGAATTTTGGGAAGATTTTTTTGTGCAAGCAATTTATTCATTTGTATATCATATTTTTAAATGATCTGTCTGGATCTGTTTAGTTTGAATAACGATTTAGTCTTCCCAGATTAAAGGATCGTCATAGCTTCATATCACATCTTTTATCGTCATAACCCCTAGTTGAGAGCACAAACTACTTTTTATCACTACATCTCAAAAACTCTGATACCCGCATCATCCAGTGTGTTTGTGACTTAAGTCTGTCCAAGAGGTTGAATTGAAAAGCCTGTTTAATGCCGCAATTCCAGTTTCTCCACTGCCGCATTGCACTGTCACAATATGTTAAAAACTTTTCCGATTCCAAATCAATGTTCCTTCTGAAATCATAAATCCACAAAATGCGGAATTAGGCAAAGTAATTGAGCGGAGCCTAAATTGGAGAGTAAGAGCAGTCGTCTTTTCACGCCTCACATCTCACTCCTTCAGTAAATCCAAAACTAAAGTGTAACTTACTATCCGCTGGCCTTGGCATTAAGCTACAGCTATTAGCTCCAGGCCTAGTGGTTAAGGAAATGGTGCCAAGGACAAAAGTTTTAAAGACAATGGAAAATGTCTGTGTTCATTCTCTTTGTGCGACTTCAAAAAGAGTTGACCCACCCTCCATTAATATTTATTACACTACCTTCAAACCCAAGCCTTGAAATGTGAAAATATGTTTCTGTTCGTCTCGTAAAGCAGTGGTGTTGGGGCGAGGTACTGACCTGCTGGCTCCTCTGTGCTGCTCACTGCTGTTGTAGGGTTGACCACGGGGATTTCTGAAACACAAAGACGAAAAAAATGAGCATTCTTGTCTCTCGGCAAGAAGGTTCTAGGGTCAATCCTGCCATTCAGTCTCTCTGAATGGAGTCTGCTTGTCCTCCCTGTGTCACTGCGGGTACTCTCCAGGTGCTCTAGCTTCCTCTCATGCATTAGGATTGAACTGCCCATTGAGAATGAATGTGACAGTAAATGCAAGGCTGTACATGTCTCTGTATCAGCCTTGCGAATAGAGGTTGTGAGAGGTAAATCATCTACTTTCATTTTAAGACAACTATAAAGTCCAAAAGCAACAAATGACAAATTTAAAGCTACACTATCTGATTTTTTTCCCCTTGTAACTGAGCAAAAATAATTACTCGGTCTACAGTACAGCATAACAGGAGCAGAAAGAAATGAGACTCTGAGACTCTGTGGCTGTATTATAAGGATTTTTGTTTTAGAGCAAGGGCTGCAACTGTTTAACCAATCACACGCTTCCACATGACAGGAGCGCTCTGATTGGTAGATAAATCCATTATCTATCCAGAACAAGAATCTATCAGGAATAACGTGAAGGGGCTGATGTTTTAATACCTTATTCACAGCTTTATTTATTTTGTAGTTCAAAGTAATAAAAGCCAACTTCAAACTGCTGCTCGTTATTCCTAAACTTCCTGGTTTGTGAACATATACAAGGCAGTGTGTGCTTTATGCCCTAGATAGTGGGAGGGGTTTGGAAAGAGTGTCAGAGCCATCATTCAAACATTTTTTTTGCACAGTTTCACAAAAGCATTTCTAGTCTATGACCATTCTCTTTTGACATACTTTGTGTCACCACTGTTGTAAATGTTGTTCGCACATGGACAGGTGGTCGGGGAGTGGATCATCTTGACAGTCAAAGCCCTCCCTTGTGATGCCCGCTGGCTACACTAAAAAGTGTTGCCTGGACCTCCTCCAGGACTTCTGCTAATCCCTATGTGACTTTCCAATACAAATGCTAATGCTATACCGCGGGCCCCGGGCTTTCACCATAAACACAGTTAGGAATGCTGGCTTAGCACCCACCGGAGGATCTGCTTCTGATTGGATTTGGAGGTTCAGGGATAGTACCTCAGCAGCGGGAGTGTGTTGGTGTGAGTAAAGGGCTGTTAGAGAGATTTTGGAGCTTTGCAGTCTGCATGTTCCCTTTGAATTTATAGACTCCCCACCAACAAAAACAAACAAGGGTGCTAAGCTTTGTGGCGATACAGCTGCTCAAGGTCCTGTAAGCTGTGCGCCCTCAGAAACACTGTATTAGGACAGACAGATGATGAAAGGATCATTCAAATGAGAGCTGCGACAATCATACTAATTGGCTTCTTAATGGTTTTGTCTTCTTCATCAAACTCATTAGGAGGTCCTTTCATCTTTGCTGCTGCAGATGTTTTGTTCATGGCTACTGTTGTCTTTAGGCCTGCCACAATAATTACTATATCAACTTACTGTAGAAAGTCATCAAATTGGCAGAAAAAATTATCGGTTGTCCCCTCTAATATCTAGAAGAAACTGCAAATTCAAGATGTCTAAACAGATCATCAAAGACAGTACTCACCCAGGCTGTGAACTGTTTGCCTCCTGCGCTCAGGAAGAAGATACAGGAGCCTTAAAAGCCGGACTAAAGGACCTAAAAACAGCTTTTATCCCTGGCACCATGAATACACACTGACGGACCAACTCAGGACTTACACTGATTATTTAAGACATTTAAATTTCGTTGCACTTTTGCAATGACAAATAAAGCTTCTTATTCTTATATCGTATGAACCAACTGGAATCTTCTCAGTCATGATAATACCCAATTTCATATCAATTTAATGAATACAATTTGTCAACTGCAATCTACTTTATTGTTTTGATAGTGTCTAAATATATGTATTGCTGGTCGTGTTTTATTTAAAGACAGATTAGACCAGTGATTCCCAAACTGGGGTCCGGCAAGGGGGCCTCCAGAGTCACTACATCAAGTATTTACAAAAAAATGTAGCTTAAAATGAATAACAGATATGTAGACAATTATGTCATTATTAAACAAATATAATTTTGCTTCTAATGTTTTCTATAAAAATTTCAATGAAGTTTTGAATTTAAAGATTTTAGATTAGGTAGGCATCGCAAGGTTTTAGAACTTTGAATGGGGGCGCAACACTCTTTGGGAATAATAGGATTAGACAATTCATTGACATAAACTGGGATTATCATGCTCTATAATCAATGAGTGGATATAAAATGGTCTACTCAATACCACAGAATGTCGAGGTATTTTCTGTGGCAATATATCGTCCTTCAGAAGTTCTTATCGTGACAGGTCTTTTGCTGCATCTGCCAACCTGCCATCTGCTCCGGAGCTGGAGTCCAACAACATGGCACTGTGGGGCAGGGTGCAGCAGTGTGTGGCAACTGGACAGTGTTATTTGCCTGGTGTGAGGTTTACTTGGCGTCTACAATAAGCGCAATGATCTAATATTGCCTGACAAGTAATGAGGCTTGCTTTTTTACATAAACCAGCATGTGTCGGAAAACTGAACACCCTTGGACCTAGTTATTAACATAACAATCTGGAGGAAGGGTAGTTAAAATTTGGGCTGGGCCATGTGCTGTTTACGTTTGGCGGGCCTGACTCTAACAGGATGCATATGAATGTTCTTGGCCGATAACCGTATTTGCCCTATATTGTGTCTGACACCAATATTAGGTGAACATGTTTTGGTATGTTTCCTGTGTTTTTAAATGAAGGAAAGGAAACTAAGAAATAACTATAGAAAAAACTGCTTTAAACTGTATTTAATAATCAACTACAAAGCACTCGAAGAGTTATGTTGGTGCAAAAGTTTTTTAACAAAGCTGCTAACAGATGTCATTCTCCAAAAAAATCCTCACTTCTGACCTTCCTTAAAAATTTTATCCAAATCCGTTCAGTACTTTTTGACAGACAAACAAACGCTACCAAAAACAAGGGTGACCAAATGTAGTAAAGATAATAAAGTGAGACTTTTCGAATTAGCATATCTTTCTCCAGCTGTTTCTAAACCTAAATATTATAAGTTATCCCGATAGCATAACAGGTTATAGGCCGATACCAATATCAGTCAACCTTGTGGGACGACACCGATGTGACTCCCTAGTTGTGCTTCATCTCAGTGTAAAGACCGTGCATGTGTAAAGACTCACTGATGCAGGGGGCCACAGGTGAGCGGCTCTGCTGGTAGCCCTTGGCGCAGCGGTTACAGGTGATGCCGGTCACGCCGTCCTTACAGGGGCACTGGCCCGTGGTGTGGTTACACGTCTTCCCCGCGGCCCCCACAGGATGGCAGTCACACGCTGGAGGGGCAGGTGGAGGAAAAAGATTAAATTAGTAGTTGTAAAAGAAGTTATAGAGGATTTGTGTTTGAGAGATGAAATTACACATTGACAGGAGGATGGTGTGCTTATTGTGACCAGATAAAGACTAGCCTCGTCTTGTTCCTGAGCTCATAACTGCTGCTGTGTGGAGTCTGCTGCTGTCACGTTTCTCAGTTTCATCACTTCCCGAAATAAAAGTTTAGTAGATGCCACACGCAAAAGCCAACAGCAACAAGCAGTCCTTCAGTCACATTTCAAGGCCAAGACTTTTGGAGTTGTTTTCTGGTTGTAGGCAATTTATTAGTGTATTTTCTTTAATTTTAAAACACTAAAAGAGTTTATTTGAAGAGCTAAAAGTGTGTTGTCTGGTCTTGAACTGATTTCACTGTGTGTTGGTCACAGTCTTCACTTGGTCTTCGACCCTA
>JAVQKH010067893.1:0-12901 GCA_036025875.1 Mogurnda adspersa | reverse complement strand
GTTTGTGTATAAAGACTTAATTATTATACAGATACAATCTGAATAACATTAGTATTTTGTCTAGACGTTTTGTGTTATTATCTGTTATTATTTGTAATAATCTCATGTGATTGAAGGTGATCGGAGGAGAGACAGGAGGTCGTGTTGGTCCCAAAGGTGAACCTGGATTCCCTGGATCCCCAGGAGACAAAGGAGAGATAGGACCTCTGGGTTAGTGCGAGCCTCTATTTTCTGTTTATTTCTCAGAACATTACAATCCTGAGTCCTTAACTTCCCTCTGTTCTCTCCAGGCTTGACAGGACCTCCTGGACCTCCTGGGATCCCAGCCGCCGGAGGTGTGGGTCAACCCGGAGCTCCAGGTTTCCCCGGGGAGAGAGGTCAGAAAGGAGAACCGGGTGCTCCCGGCACCTCAGTCCCAGGGCTTCCAGGACGACCAGGGTCAACAGGGCCCCAAGGGCAGCCGGGACTCCCCGGACCTCCAGGCTTCTCTACGGGACAGAACTGCCTCCCCGGAGAGCCAGGACGCTCCGGTGTGCAGGGAGAGAGGGGCTACCCCGGAGAGAGCGGACAGAAGGGTCAGTGCATAAAACACACGAGTGTGTTGTAATACATGATGTAGTCAGATCTAGTGACACTGACGTGCTGCTGTTTCAGGTGAGAAGGGAGACACTTGTGTGAACTGCTACGGAGGCAACAGTTTGCCAGGACCTCCAGGACCTCCAGGACCCCCTGGATTCCCAGGTTGTTCATCATTTAATATAAACATTTTGAACACAGTGTAATCCGTCCTTTTACTGCTATATGTATCACCAGTCCTTGTGTCTGGCTGTTAAAACTACCTCATTAGTATTAAGTAGAAATCAATGTTCTCTCCATAGGTACTACTGGTGGACCAGGCATCAAGGGAGACAGAGGATACCCCGGAATCCCAGGAGCTATCGGACCCCCTGTATGTACCTACAATCAGACACAATTTTATATTGATATAAGTCACTGTCCTAAACCACTATCTGTCTCTCTCCCAGGGCCCTGTGGGACCTCAGGGACTCCCTGGATATCCCGGAGAGAAGGGAGACCCCGGCGAGGCCCACACAGTGAATGGTCTCAAGGGGGAGAAGGGTGACACTGGTTTCCCTGGACCTCCAGGTCTGCCAGGTCTGGACGGACGGCCCGGTCGCGATGGGTCACCTGGACTCCCTGGAGCTAAAGGACTTCCTGTAGGTGGCGCGCTAACTGCATCCACATGAGGAGTATAGCTACAGAGTTTTACTGATCAACTCCTTGTTTCCTAGGGCTCACTGCTTGTCAAAGGAGAGCGTGGACTTTCTGGTGAGCCTGGTCTTCCAGGTATCCCAGGTGACAGAGGTCCTCCCGGGCCCCCAGGATTTGGACCTCAGGGACCCTCTGGAGAGAAGGGTGTTCAAGGTGTTTCAGGCCGATTTGGAGCCCCTGGTGTACCTGGTAAGAACTAAATATGTGACAATTAAGCTTGGAAATGAAGTAAACGCTTCATTCTGCAAACTTATTCTCTGTCACATTCCCCTATAGAAGTTTCTATGTTGTACTATCATGTGAACTAAGAAGTGATGAGGAATATGAAATCTGGATATTAGTGAAACAGCATTCAACAGTTGTGCAGATCCTTCTGAAGTCATGGTCACCAGTATGTGACTTCTCAACTGTCATCCCTGTTCTTATGTTTGTTCACTATGCAGGTGCTAAAGGTGAACCAGGCCTTACCATCGCAGAGAAAGGTCTTCCAGGACCCAGAGGTTTGGATGGAGAGCCCGGTCTGCCTGGTGACCCAGGTAAGATACAGGACAAAACTTTGAAAAGTGACTTTGACCCTTATTGTGATGTCTTATGCTGCTTTGTTGATAGGAATTCCAGGTGGGCCTGGCCAGCCTGGTTTCCCGGGTTTACCTGGAGCAAAGGGAGAACCAGGACTTCCTGGAATTGGACCTTCAGGACCCCCAGGAGCTAAAGGTAACTAAATGATGAAATGTAATAATGTAATATTTGTTTCTATTGCCAGTTCTTCCAATCTATCTTCCACAGTTCTCTATGAAGTCCTACTCATCTTATTCTGTGCTCTTTAGGTTTCCCTGGTATTCCCGGGCAACCCGGAGCCCCAGGAGGACCCGGACGTCCAGGAGTAGATGGTCTGTCCGGACAGCCTGGTTTCCCTGGACCCAAGGTACACACTACAAATGAATAACCTTTATGTTAGGAGTAAACGATGTAGTATATGTGTACAGAAGTAATATGCAGTAAAATTGCTTCACACATATTGATTATGGGTTATGATGTGGTCAGGGTGAGCCTGGCTTTGGTCTGCCGGGCCCTCCTGGTTTGCCTGGAGTCACCGGTGCTAAAGGTTTGCCTGGACCTAAAGGAGACTCTGGTTTTCCGGGTGGCCCTGGTCGACCTGGACGAAATGGATTTGACGGTGTCCCTGGAGGGAAAGGTATGTCGCTTTATGAAGTTAAGAATATGTAGCACAGACACTCATCTCTTTGCTCTCTCGTGTAGGTGAGCCCGGCCAACCTGGTATCCCTGGAGATCGTGGCCCACCTGGACCTCCTGCTTTTGGATCAGTGGGATTGCCAGGCCCCCCTGGAATTCCTGGACCAATGGGACCACCAGGTAAAACACTCAAGACTGGATAATATAAAAAAATTTAACACCAATTTAGACATGTTGGTTAAAGTTCTTTAGACAGCTAGGTTTATTTGCTTTTATGTTCAATAAATTATGTTTTACAATCTGTATATGTGCATGTTTTAAAATAAAATGCTCTTATTTAAATTCTGAGCATGATGCACACATGCTGTTATCTTCATGTCATTTGGTGTGGGTTTACGCTTTACTGTTACACTTGATCTGGAACACCACAAGCACCTGCCTGAGCACTGGAGAGGGTTGTGATGGGTTAAATGCCCTCTCAGTGATAAGGTCGTCTAATTGTGTCTATGACTGATGTGGATCATGGGATGGGGTCATATCTGTATACTCTTGTTTGTTTTAAAAACACAAGTCACTTCTTCATCTCTGAGCTCCTCACAGAGCACCTCTAACATCACACAGGCCTTTTCTTTGAGAGCACAGCATCTGTTAACATCACCACCTGCTTTTATGAACGCTCACAAAATATCCACACAAATACACTGAGCATGAGCTGCCTGCAGCTGTACAACCATAGCTCCACTATCTTCAGTGTTTAACAGAGCAGCAGCATACATATCTTGATGCATTTAATGCATTATATCTTGTTCTCCTCATTTTGACCTGGCTTAACCCATGGCTCCCTGTTACATCTCACCACTCCCTTGTGCGACGCTCTGATGGCCAGGCGAGAAAGGTATTGTAACCTCATCAAAGGTGCTCATGGTCAGAGTTGTCACAAATATAGTTTGCTTTTGAAACATAAAAATCTCTGAAACTCAATAACACACATTTATTCTGTTAAAGCCTCGTGTAACTGCTTTGTTTTACACATGTGTGAAAACTCACTGATTGTTTTATCAAATCAGGATATCCTGGAGCTAACGGAGCCAAGGGAGACCCCGGCCCCCCAGGTCTGGATATTCCAGGTCTGCCCGGAGACAGAGGAGCCCCTGGATTTCCTGGTTTACCAGGACCTATCGGAACCCCAGGACCCCCCGGAGGTCCAGGACGGGATGGTGTGCCTGGTCTTCCAGGTAGAATAGCTAACTTTTAAAATGGTCGAAGAGACTTGTTACCTCTTTGACATACAGTATGTATTTGATCAGTCTAGTTTTCATATTTACTTGTTTTATGTGATTCTCTGCAGGAGCTAAAGGAGACATGGGACCAGTGGGAGTCCCTGGACCAGCGGGAGGACCTGGTGGACCTGGAGGACCTGGCGCCCCTGGACTCAAAGGTACTTCTGTTAATTAATGTGGGGAAAAAAATCCTTCTAAAAACATCTAAATCTGAGCTGACTTTCTCCTCTCTGTGTTTTATCCACAGGTGAACCTGGATTCCCAGGTAGAGATGGTGTTCCCGGTAGCCCAGGAATTAAAGGAGAAAGAGGTGACACTGGTCTCCAAGGACTTCCAGGACTCAGCCCTGATACTGAGAGAATGAAGGGACAGAAGGGAGAGGCAGGCGTGCCAGGTACAGTGGTGTAGCCCAAGGCTCATCAACTAAATATTTTGGGGGACCATATTTGTCAGAAAGGTTGTCACCAGAGGGCCATACATTCTTGCCACTAAATTTGAAGACCTAGATTGAGACCATTCAAATGATACAGGATATCACATTTAAAAGCAACATTTCAGAGACAAATTTTTCATCCTGAACTGTTTAAGCTTTCTCATGCTTGCACTTCTGTTTTGAAAACAGCTCTGTCGTGCTGTAATTTGACACAGCTTGCAGCAAAACACAATTTAGCATATTTACAGTTTAGTGGGTATTAATAATGTATTTGTTTATATTTATGGGTAGATGGGCCGCAGGCCGGTCCAAATTGATTAAAGGGCCTGTTCTGGCCCCCGGGCCTCCAGTTGATGTTCCCTGGTGTAGCCTCTCGTTAATGTGATAGTAAATAGGATGTATGATTTGCTAAAACGTATGTTTTCCAGGTTCCCCTGGTCAGCCGGGACAGAAGGGTATTGCAGGTCTTCCTGGAGAACCAGGACTCCCTGGAGGAGACGGACGGCCCGGTGTCCCAGGACTTCCAGGTACGACCTGTTCTAAAACTATACTATTATATACACACAGATAAACTGTATCTGTAATGTTCTGTTTGATGATGAGCAGGTCCTAAAGGAGATCCAGGTATCCCAGGAGGCCCCGGCGGACCAGGAGGACCCGGCGCTAAAGGAGCCATGGGAGAAATGGGATTCCCAGGTTTGAACACAGTTAGACTTAAAGCTTTTTTATTTAGTCCTGTGTGTCCATATAGATAGCACCAGAACAATGCACTTAGCTATATAGCATTCCTCATGTTCTTTAACATCATTCTGTGATTGTATGACAGGACCGGCAGGACAGAAGGGTACCCCCGGGCTGCCTGGTCGTCCTGGAGGCCCAGGACAGCCTGGAGCTCCCGGTTTTCCAGGAGCCAAAGGTGAACCAGGCTCTGGTGGAGTCGGACCGCCTGGAATTCAAGGATCTAAGGTACTGACACATTCACTGCTCTTTTCTATTGCACTTAAAAGCAGCTTAAGATGCTGTTCACTGGTACTGATAGACTGCCACCTATTGGCTTGATTATTCTGATTTAGGGAGAGCCAGGCCAGTCAGGTTTCCCAGGAACTCCAGGACTTAAAGGAGCCTCAGGATCCCCCGGTCTACCTGGTCTACCCGGAAGTCCTGGGCCCAAAGGAGACCCTGGTCTACCAGGCTTCCAAGGTAAAGAATCAAAAGAGTGAGCCAGCTGTGAAACATTCTGGACCTACATATCCTGTACCAGCTATATATATATTGACTAATGACATGTCTTCATTCAGGTTCTCCAGGTATTCCTGGTCCTAAAGGTCTGGATGGTGGTCCTGGTGGCCCAGGACTCAATGGCGCCCCTGGACGACCAGGTGAGTCCGGTCGCCCAGGTGGTCCAGGTTTGCCCGGAGAGAAAGGACAGGCAGGACGCGATGGCATCCCAGGACCATCGGGAGTCAAAGGAGAACCAGGTCACATGTCACATCTGACTAACTTAATATTCAATTACTGAACTTATTTGTATCATTATTCCTAAAAGTTGTGCATATAGAGACCTTTACGTCTATATTTTCTCCTCCAGGACTTCCTGGTTTTGGTGGCCCCGGTCCTTCTGGACTTCCAGGTTTACCAGGTGAGTACTACACCTCAACTTTTTTCAGACATAAATTGACACGAAACAAACAAAATTAAACCAGTGGTAAGATGCTTACAGTTAACATTTTCTCTATTGTGTCTTTGTAAAGGTGCAAAAGGTGACCCGGGTCTGCCCGGTCCAGCTGGTGCCCCTGGATTCCCTGGATCCAAAGGAGAGGCTGGTTTCCCTGGTAACCCTGGTTTACCTGGTCCCGGTGGTCCTCCTGGCTCACCTGGTGTGCCTTTACAGGGGCCTAAAGGACTGCCAGGACCCCCTGGACCTTCTGGAAGAGCAGGTATTGAACTCAGAATAGAAGTCACCACATAAAGTCTGCTGTCTGGTTTTATAGAAAGACACTGTTAGGGAGCAAGTAAAGATATGGCCACAGCATGTAAATTAAGCATCAATTGGCAATATGTCCTAAAACATGTAACCAAATATCTTGGAAATTTCCATCCATCCATCTTCTTCCGCTTATCCGGGGCCGGGTCGCGGGGGCAGCAGTCTAAGCAGGGACATCCTGACTTCTCTCTCCCCCAACACTTCCTTTAGCTTTTCCGGGGGGATCCCGAGGCGTTCCTAGGCCAGCCGAGAGACACAGTCTCTCCAGCGTGTCTTCCTCGGGGTCTCCTTCCGGTGGGACATGCCCGGTGCATGGGAGGTATCCGGGGGGCATCCAAAACAGATGCCCGAGCCACCTGATGCCCCAACTCTGAGCTCCTCCCGAGTGACTGAGCTTCTCACCCTATCTCTAAGGGAGCGCCCAGCCACCCTGCAGAGAAAACTCATTTCGGCCGCTTGTAACCGAGATCTTGTCCTTTCGGTCATGACCCAAAGCTCATGACCATAGGTGAGAGTCGGAACGTAGATTGACCAATAAATCGAGAGCTTCACCTTTCGACTCATCTCCTTCTTCACCACGACAGATCGGTACAGCGACTGCATTACTGCAGAGGCTGCCCTGATCTGCCTGTCAATCTCACGCTCCATCCTTCCCTCACTCATGAACAAGTCCCCGAGATACTTAAACTCCTCCACTTGGGGTTAGGAACTCTCCTCCGACCTGAAGAGGGCAAGCCACCCTTTTCCGGTGCTGACGCTGATTTTTTTATCCCAGCCGCTTCACACTCAGCTGCAAACCGCACCAGTGCATGCTGAAGGTCCAGGTTTGATGAAGCCAACAGGACAACATCATCTGCAAAAAGCAGAGACAAAATCCTGTGGTTCCCAAACTGGACTCCCTCCGGCCCCTGGCTGCGCCTAGAAATTCTGTCAATAAAAATTATGAAGAGAACTGGTGACAAAGGGCAGCCCTGCTGGAGTCCAACATGCACCGGGAACAGGTCTGACTTACTGCCGGCAATAGGAACCAAGCTCCTGCTTTGATTGTACAGGGGCCGGACAGCCCTTAGTAGAGGACCCCAGACCCTGTACTCCTGGAGCACCCCCCACAGAGCACCACGAGGGACACGGTTGGGAGGCTGAGAAGTGTGATCTATTATTAGAACACACCCTCCGGTCCCTCTTCTTAAAAAGAGAAACCACCACACCGGTCTGCCACTCCAGAGGTACTGTTCCCAACCGCCACGCGATATTGCAGAGGCATGTCAACGAAGACAGCTCCACAACATCCAGAGACTTAAGATACTCAGGGCGGATCTCATCCTCCCCTGTTGCCTTGCCACCGAGGAGCTTGCGAACCACCTCAGTGACTTCGGCTTGGGTGATGGGCGAATCCACAGCCAAGTCTGGAGCCTCTGCTTCCTCAGTGGAAGACATGGCGGTGGGATTGACACAACGCCCGACAATGTCCCCAGTCGAGGTCAACAGCTCCCCACCCACACTGTAAACAGTGATGGCGGTGTACTGTTTCCCCCTCCTAAGGCAGAATCGCTTCGAGGCCGACCGAAAGTCCTCCTCCATGGCCTCCCCGAACTTCTCCCAGTTCTGAGTTTTTGCCTCTGCCACCGCTGCAGCACGTTTGGCTTCCCAGTACCTGTCAGCTGCCTCAGGAGTCCCATAGGCCAGCCAGGCCGCATAGGATTCCTTCTTCAGCTTGACGGCATCCCTTACTTCCAGTATCCACCACCGGGTTTGGGGGTCTGCCGGGTCTGTCCAGCTTCCTCCTCTGCCAGCAGATCCAACTCACCACCAGGTGGTGATCAGTTGACAGCTCAGCCCCTTTCTTCACCCGAGTGTCCAAGACATACGGCTGGAGGTCAGATGAAACAACAACTAAGTCGATGATCGACCTCCGGCCTAGGGTGTCCTGGTGCCACGTGCACTGATGGACACCTTTATGCTTGAACATGGTGTTTGTTATGGACAAACTGTGACTAGCACACAAGTCCAATAACAAAACACCACTCGGGTTTAAATCGGGGAGGCCGTTCCTCCCAATCACCCCCCTCCAGGTGTCACTGTCGTCTTGTCTTGGACAAATTTGGTTTGTCAGAGGCATAAAATTCAGCTTTTTTGGAAATTTCAATTTATTTGACACTTTATGTGTTCTGCAATCACTAAGAAATAGGTGAAAGTTGAAATCGTTCATTCTCCCAGAAGACTTTCAAAGTGTAAAAACTGAGTACTCAATGCAGTACATTGACTTGGCCACTGGGAGACACTGTGCATTTTTCTACTTGATTTAAGTTTGTTCAGTTTATGTAATGATACAACCATAGGTAATCAATAAAAACAAATGACAGACAATAAATAATTACATTTGTAGAAAATATTTTACAAACATTTTTTAGTATGATGCAGAGTTGAAAACCAGACGGCAAACAAACATGAATGCCCACTGGTCCATAGTATGTGTTGATTTGCATGGAACACCATTTCTCTAATCACTATAAAGGGTGAAAGTCACTTACGGCTATGAATCAGTCCATTACACCTGTCTTCATCAATGAGCACTGATGCTGATTACTACTGTTGTCCTAATGAGCTGCTGCACATCATCGACTACATGTTTCACCAGTAGTTTTATAACGAGCACTGTTCACTGCACTGAAGGGGATGCAGTTATACGTATGTTCTTTTCTCCACAGCCATTGTGTAAAGTAAAAGCACCAAACATTTACATTGATTTTAAAATGTGTTTGTCCAGTGTTTGTCATCAGTAAACTGTTGGTATGAAACAGCAAAGCTAACAACCAACTTAAAATTGACAAGGAATTTCATTCATGTCACTGTCATACACTGATGGTGATGAACTACCTCTGTGGCCACAGCAGCCCTCGGGCAGACGTGGCAGCCATTCTGTGCCTACACCACCCTCTCTGACCACCAACCACAAACCAACCACTCTGCCACTGAGCTACTGCCGCCCCAGTAACCAGCATCAACTATAAGGGCTTGTTACAGTATCTCTTTTGGCAGTTTTTAAGTTGTGTGTTACTTTGCTGATTTGAATGTTGTCGGTCCATTGTGTCATCTGCATGAGCACTTTGTGTTTGAATAAAAAGAAGAATGTAAACACTTTACTCAAATGAGAGGACAGCCCTGTTGTACAAAGAGGCATAAAATGATGCATAATAGGAATTTACTGGACACTTTATGATACAATGCCACAAGTCCATTTTATTTTTTCTTCTCTTTGTGGCCCTAAGAGACTTCATTATCACATGGTTGTCAGTGCTGTCCACTCATTAGCATTGTGTCTAGCTGAATGTTGCTATAAAGTTGACTTCCTGTTTCCTGTGGCTCCACCCCCTTCATGTGATGTCATCGATCCATCGCAGGTCCCTCAGGTCAGATCTACAGAGTCTAGACTTTTACTGCACAATGCCTGAAGTTACACTAATACTGGGTTTAGTCTCACTTTTGGGGACGAAAAAAAGAAATCACCTAAAAAGCACAACAAATCACTATAGTTTTGATTTTATTTTCTCGCTTTTTTTCTTTCACTTTTCATGCACTCTTATGGTAGCACTAAGTTTAAGTAAGCACCTTTATGTGTCACTGTAAACAAACAAATGAAGCACTTTATATAACAAGAGATCAAGCACCAGCATGTCATTTAAACACACAGACACCCATACAACACATTACAGGTCCTCTATTCTGCTCTAAAACTATTAATTATACGGTATATAGGCTGAGATATATTACTAAAGAAGAGTAAAATTATGTAGAAGTAAAAAAATATATATATTGTACAGTAAAACTACTACTAATACACTTATTTAAAAAGTTACTTAAGAGTAAATGTAACTCATTAACTACCCACATCTGGTTCCAACCCACTGTTTGGGAACCACTAATATAGCACAGTTCTTTATTAATCTATAATTGAGCAGAATAAAGGACCTTAAGTAACATTTATATTTACTTACATTAATATTGAACTAACTCACATTTCTCTTAAATGTCACTTATTGTACAAAAAAACTGAATTACCTTCCACATAACAGTCAATACCAAAGGAAGTCTGTGTCTAAACCGCTTCTTCTTCTTGTGTCCCACGCTGTCAATGTGATACCGGGAATTCTGGGAATCGTAGGTCCTGCAGGTTAGACCCTAGTGGTTAATGGTTGTGTAACAGTGTTTTTGTGTCAAACATTGTATTGTTAATGTTATTTGTGAATGTGTCGAGCTGTTTAATTGTATTTACAGAACACACTTTTTGTTATTTCTTTTTTATAGCCTGACCAGTCATCAGTCCACTTCTGCTCAAATCAATATATATATGTTTTTTGTTTCTATAAAATGTGTTAAGGTTATGCTCAGTGTTTTTAAATTAATGTAATGTCAGGTTGATATGTACAAAACAACTGAAATTCTTTTGTTTTCTCCAAATATGTCTAATTGTAAATCTGTACATGTGAAGGTGCCCCCGGTCCTCAGGGTCCTCGAGGGCCTCCAGGCACCGGAGGAGTGAAAGGAGAGAAGGGCATCCCCGGTGCCTCAGGACAACCAGGCTTCCCCGGGCAAAAGGGAGAGGCTGGCACTCCAGGATTCCCGGTAAGAGATCCAAAATTCAAGAACTTCAAAATGCATGAATAAAATGTTTTCAGGTTAAAGTAATAATTAAACTATTAAGTATCCAAGTTGCAAAAGGTGCAAATTCTGAAAACTAAAAATAGAAAAAATAAAAATAATAATAATAATGATAAAAATAAAAATAAAAATAAATAATCTCTCCAGGGTCCCTCTGGTTTACCCGGTGGTCCCGGTTTTAAAGGAGATGTCGGTCTGCCTGGTGTCCCTGGATTCCCCGGTTAGTGCCCACGCTCTTCTGTTTTGCTTATATTAAAATGTGTGCCCTCCTCCTAAACAGTGAAGCTAAAATTATGTTTTGTCTCTCCGCCAGGACCTAAGGGAGATTCTGGAATTCCTGGCGGCAGTGGACTTCCTGGAGATCCTGGAGATCCTGGTCCTATTGGTGGGTTAACTCAATATAACCAGTCTATTTACAGTTATCTTTTCTGATTTGAATACGCAGGTACTCAGGCTCTTTTTTAGTGATATCCAGTTTTATTTTATTTTTTTGCAGTTCAAGTGTTCATTTTGTTTAATTTAGTTGTGGTTTATTCCGGGTTTAGCCCTGATTTAGTTCCTGCTTTATACTGTATCTAGGTTTAGCTTTGATCTTAGCTGTAACCTGGTTTAGTATTTGTTTAGTCCAGGTTTAGACCGGGTTTTGTTGAGGTTTATATGTGGCTTGAGCATGATTTGGATCTGGTTTAATCCTGGTATAGACCTGCAGTATATCATCCTACTTAAGAGCTGGTTTAGTCTTGGTTTAGTCCTGTTTTAGATCTTGATTTAAGCTCATTTCAATTTCTGAAAAAGCCAAATATTTTAAATAATGATATATAATAAACCAGTTTTTCCACTCAGGTCCTCCCGGTGAACCTGGTATCCTCCCGGCCCCCATCGTGGTGAAGGGAGAGCGGGGTCCTCCTGGTCCTCAGGGTCTTCCTGGAGGTCGAGGTCTGCCCGGTTCACCTGGTCGTGAGGGTCTCCCAGGTGAGTGGATCTGATCATGCCGGGTTAAGGAGGACAATGTACTAAATGGGTTTAAGTTATTGTATATTTCTGATGTAGGTTCCCCTGGAGAGCCTGGAAATCCTGGTTCTGAGGGTTCACCTGGCTTCAGCGGTCCATCCGGCAGGAAGGGAGACACGGGACCGCCCGGACTGCCAGGTAAACATACAGTCCACCATTTTATGCCAAAATACATCTCTTTAAAGACCTATATAGTTATTAAAGTTAACTAATTCACCTCTTGATTTTGTGGTTTGTGCATCAATAACTAGAATTAGTATTTATTACTTTTTCCCCCATTACTAGATTTTATATTATTACATTGTATGGGAGTATAACTGAGTTTGGATTCTGGTTTAGTCCTGGTTTAGGCCCAGTTTTGTCCATAATAAGCCTTTTTTAGAGCCATTGACAAATTGTTGAGATTTAAAGATTTGATTTGATTTAAAGAAGTTACTTGTGAAATGTTTGAGAACCTCTGGATTAGAAATGAAATTCAATGTTGACAAGTGTAGTAGACCAACAGCCAATGGGAGGGCTCCTTATTAAAGAGTATATTGTATTCAAACATGTTCTTTCCAAAACCTTGACCATTCTCTTCCAATCTTAAACATCCCAGGTCCTCGTGGGTTCCCCGGTCCTCCTGGTTCAGATGGTCCACAGGGTCCTGCCGGTCTCCCTGGAACAGTGTCTGCAGCTCACGGCTTCCTCGTCACGAGACACAGCCAGTCCATGGAGATCCCCTTCTGTCCCGAGGGCAGTAACCTCATCTACGACGGGTACTCCCTGCTCTACGTCCAGGGCAACGAGCGGGCGCACGGACAGGACCTGGGTATGGGTTTAAAGATTGATAAATAAGAACTGTAGGGCTTCAGAATAACAATATCTGCTGCTATAGAATATTAATATTACTCAGTGGTTCTCAAACTTGTTTAGTACTGATTTGGTCTCATTTTAGTCAAATAAAATGGTACTTGGAAAGATGAATATTTTAACTCTTTGCTTCTCTTTACTGGAAATCCAAACTATATTTTATGATTGGACATTAGTTTGTGAGACGGATATCATATCAATACAAGTTGTGTGGTA
>JAVQKH010067679.1:0-12433 GCA_036025875.1 Mogurnda adspersa | reverse complement strand
TCCTGGTTCAGTCCTGGGGTTGTTCGTTTGTTGTTTAGTTGTAGTTTAGTCAGTTTCTATTTTGACACATTTTGATTTGACAGCCTTGCATTTCTGCCTAAAGTTATTTCACCTTGTTAACCGGAAAACAATTGTAACATTGAGCAGCCCTATGGTGAATGGACATGAACACACCATCGTTAAAGACTTAAATAAAAAGCAGGAAACCAGTCTGCACAGTCCTGGTGAGTTTCACTGGATTTGAACTGGTTTTGGTAAGACTCAGAGGTGTTGCCAGTCGATTGCCGCCAGCGTTTGATTGGCTTCCTGAGCGTGACCGATGACCTCTGCCAAAGCGTGCTGTCGCCACAAGCGTTGGATCTTCATGTAGCGCTCTCGGCAGAGCTTCAGAGGGTTTCCACGTCTGGAAAAAACAAGAGACTTTCATACAAATGTCCAAACAACTCCAGAGTAGGTTAGGTGGTAGGTGTAGGTTCAGAGTCAGCCGAGTACTCACTTAAGTCCTTGGTCTGTCTCGCCGTAGTCGTCCAAATACGGAGGAGGGTAGAAACAGCCTTTGGTTTTTCCCGCCACAAACAGCACCTGGCTCTCCCTTACTCTGTGAACAGACAGGTGAAGGTTAAGTGTAGGTTAGGTGAGATTCAAGTAAGACACAGTACACTGCCTTGATCTAAAAGATCTAGAACAGTCCCACCCCCGCTCCGCAGGTAGATGTTACCTGAAGAACAGTCCCGCACCCGCTCCGCAGGTGAGAGCGTGGTAGGTGCAGGCTCCCACATCATCCCCATCGTGCTCCGTTTGGCAGCAGTAGCTCTGAGAACACAGCAGGGTCCCACAGACGAGGCAGAGCGTGGGGGCCCGGGCCTGGTCTCCGGACGAACGAGGGCACCTAAAGGTAACAGAGTAACACAGGGACTAAACTAGGTCTAAACCAGGACTAAAGCAAGACTAAAGTGGGACTAAACAAGGTTTAACACAGCCCTACACCTGAACACCTCAGTGTTGACTCCACCTTGTCAAATAGGTACATTTTACCTGATGTTTATCACGAGATGAGTGTGAAATACAAGGGGGGGACTCTGAGACAGTTTGGTGTAAATTCGGAGTAACCCAGTCTTACGTGAATGATGACGCCTGGTTGATGAGGACGCTGTAGTCTTCCGGTAAATCCACCAAATGGTTAGATTCTCTGGGAAACCGGACCAAACCAGAACCAGCTCTGGACTTAGTCAGACGCTGCCAGACTCTAGCATCGGAGCACCACCTGAGAATGTTATAAATATTCTTATGATAAACAAACCCACTGGTATTTACAAATACACATATGTATTTACTTTGGAATTGCAGGGTGGTTTGTAGAAAAGACCAACCTGTGAATGAGAGGGTCCAGCAGGTGGCGCTGTTCATGGTAAAGCAGCAGCAGGTTGGAAGGCAGATTCAGGTAACTGCACAGCGCCTCCCACTGGTTTTTGTCTGAAACTGCACCACACAAAATGGCAGGACAGGTTTTTAACTGGAAGGTGTGGAGTTAAATATAGTTCAAAGGTTGATCTTATGTTAATCCTAAAAATAGCTTTATTAATGTCAACAGATTAAAATACATTTAAAAAAAATACTAATAATAATACATGTTATTTATTAGCGCCTTTCAGAAAAAAAGATGGAAGTGGCTCATCTTAAATCATTTGAGATATAACTGGGTCCAACAGTCAGACCAACTTTTCTTTGATGAGGACTATGTGCCTTACCAAGCAGGTCTGCAGGGGGCACTGTAGAGTGCAGATAGTGGAAGAACAGTGCAATGCAACGAAGAAAAGGAAGAACTCCAGCTTTAACACAGCGCCACAGCTGCCACCCAGAGGTCACCGCCGGTACAACACTGGAAAATAACACAGCTTGAATCAATCAGTCCAGACCAGCCTGGAACAATCTCAGTGGTCAGTAGGTCCAGGTGAGTGAATTTATTGGTCAGTAGGTCCAGGTGAGTACATACCTGTCAAGGTGAGTTTTGAGGAGGTTGTAAAGCTCCAACACCAGCTGTTCTTCAGATCCACCACAGTCCTGCTCCATGGAGCCTTCCGCTTAACAAAACCAAAACCAGAGCCGGTTTACACCAAGTTGAGACCAGGTTAAACTAGAACCAGTAACAAGCATTATCTGCTGGTTTTACCTGTGACAGAGGTGAGCAGCACCTGCACCAGGTGGGCCACAGTTACCAGATGTAACAGGTGCAGGTGGGCGGAGTCTGTGGAGCTGCGTCCTGATTGGTCCAGAGCCTGCACTGCACTAAAGGACAGGACGCTGTAGACCTGGAGCATACAGAAACAGGTTTTATCCAAGACCAAAAAAAGAAGGCAAATTTATCAAAAAACTCTTAACAGTTCCACCGACGTACCAGCAGGTGGAACATGTCTATGTCCAGGAAACAGGGTGTGTCCTGAGCCTGACAATCCAGAACCAGGGCTGAAAACACAATGTTATATACCCGGCCTGACAGTTATGAATCATAATCGTTAAGAATTTACCTAAATAGATGTCAAACAAGACTTACCTGAGTAAAGTCTGATGAAGTGTTTGTGAATGATGGAGACAGGAGCCACAGTCCAACAATGAGAGCTGAACCTGCACAGAGCACTCAGACACTCCTCCTGAAAACACATCAGAGAAATTAGAGATCACACCTGAGGCCTGTTCCACAAAAATGGCTTGCTCTTTAAGTCAGGCTTATTTGGCTAAGTCTGGTTTTTTTCCTTGCCATTTTGGTTTTTATAGACCAGGCTTACTTCCAGTCTCACTCATTCACCATGGAAATGTATGCAGGGAGCTTAGCCAGATTTAGCAAAATAAGCCTGGCTTACAGAGTAAGTCAGTTTTATGAAATAGCCCTGTGGACAGGTAACTACACACTAGTCTATACTCATGGACAGGCAACTACACACCTGATAACTCACCTGTACAGGTGAGGGTTGGGGTATAGACTCACCTGTCGACATGGCAGACTCCCAAAAAGAGGCTTGTCATCCTCGAACAGAAGCCGCTCTGAAGAAAAAAGAAAAAATAATTTTGCCTTCACTGAACCTGAGTCTAAAATAGTGTTACCTGTGACACACCTGTAGCTTGTATAGTGTTAACTGTGTGACTGACCTGTACAGACGCTCACATGAAGCTTGTATAGTGTTACCTGTGTGACACACCTGTACAGACGCTCACCTGTAGCTTGGATGGTGAAGGCACAGGTTGACCAGCTCAGAGGAGGCAGCCTTGGGTCTTGTTCATTTGGATTCGTCTTTAAACCCACTTTATACACGGCCAAACTGAAGGTGGTCATCATCTCTGACAGTCCGGAGCAGAACAGTCTCCTGAGATCAGAGGAAGACCAGAGGAGGACAAGAGGAGGAGCAGAGGAAGAGCTAAGAGGAGGACTGATTTGTGTATTCTGAAGCAGGCTCATGTCAGTCCTAAGTTAAACCGATCAAGTTAGCCATCAGCTCTAAACTTCAGTTTGAGATTTATTATTAAATTAAAGCAGAATTCTAGCTCTACAAGAACATTCAACTATGTTCAAACCAGGATTAGACCACACAAGGTGATCAGAGAAATATCAGAAAATTAAGCTTTAGGATTAGGCGTTAGCCTTGTTACACATATGTTTGTGAGACTTACTCAGGGACAAATTCCAGGTGAAATCCCTCAGGTACAACAGGCTGTGCCCCCTCAGTCTCACCTGAACACCACATGTGAATACAGACTATATAATAACCCATACAATATTAACTGCATAGAAAATGTACTGGTGTTGAAACACTCCGTTCCTCTCACCGTTTCTGTGCTGCAGTGCTGCCAGCTGCAGCTTTGTGGCGCTCATCCACGTCTCCAGAGATTGAACAGAGCTAAAACAGGACAAAAGAACAGTTCGGTTTACCTTGGCTCTACCTTACAGACCTTCACTGTGTGTGTCCTACACCCTACAGACTGTAACTTTGTGTGTCCTACACCCTACAGACTGTCACTTTGTTTGCCCTACAGCCTTACCTGTCTGTTGTGGTAGAGGCAGGTGGTAACAGTGGTATTACCTGGTGGCAGGAGCAGGTGGTAACAGTGGTATTGCCTGGTGGCAGGTGCAGGGGCAGGTGGTAACAGTGGTATTACCTGGTGGCAGGAGTAGGGGCAGGTGGTAACAGTGGTATTTACCGTCTGTCATGGTAGGGGCAGGTGGTAACAGTGGTATTTACCGTCTGTCATGGTAGGGGCAGGTGGTAAAAGTGGTATTTACCGTCTGTCATGGTAGGGGCAGGTGGTAAAAGTGGTATTACCTGTCTGTCATGGTAGGGGCAGGTGGTTAAAGTGGTATTGCCTGTCTGTTGTGGTAGGGGCAGGTGGTAACAGTGGTATTACCTGTCTGTCGTGGTAGGGGCAGGTGGTAACAGTGGTATTACCTGTCTGTCATGGTAGGGGCAGATGGTAAAAGTGGTATTACCTTGTGGCAGCAGTAGGGGCAGGTGATAACAGTGGTCTTACCTGTTTGTCATGGTAGGGGCAGGTGGTAACAGTGGTATTACCTGGTGGCAGGAGTAGGGGCAGGAGGTAACAGTGGTATGACGGTGTTGCTCAGACATTCACACAGAGGACACAGGAATTCTCCGTTTTCAACGTCAAAGCTGGTGTGACCTCGGAGCCTCTGCTGCCGTCGCTGCTCCTTCTGCTGCACTGCCTCAAAATACCTGGTTATAAACATAAACAATATATAAAAATAATAAACATAAACAATGCAACATGTTGCAGATGAGAGACAGAGCAGTAGAAGACAGGAGCAGAGGAGGAATAGACAGGAACTGTCAGGACAGCTCATGTTTGTTTGTTCAGATACAGGTGTGTGTTACACACCTCTGCCAGCAGGTGGCGTGCATGATGTGGCCACAGCTGGCCGTGTGGATGCCCAAGGCCAGGTCAGAGCTCATGAACAGCACCTCTCTGTCTGGAGGAGAAACCAGGAGACATTAAAACAGGGACTAAATAACCACACACCACACACAGACATACACACCAGTCCAGACCGCTCGCAGCAGACTGGTACAGACTGGTGGAGGCAGAAATTGACTGGTGTGTGTGTACTGCTGCTCTGTGACTGGCTGGTGTGTGTATACCGCTGCTCTGTGATTGGCTGGTGTGTGTGTACCGCTGCTCTGTGATTGGCTGGCGTGTGTGTGTACCGCTGCTTTGTGATTTGGTGTGTGTGTGTACCGCTGCTCTGTGATTGGCTGGTGTACCGCTGCTCTGTGATTGGCGTGTGTGTGTACCGCTCTGTGATTGGCTGGTGTGTGTGTGTGTGTACCGCTCTGTGATTGGCTGGTGTGTGTGTGTGTGTATCGCTGCTTTGTGATTGGCTGGTGTGAGTGTGTACCTCTGCTCTGTGATTGACTGGAGGATGATTGGCGATTCTGGGAGAGAACAGTTGATTTTTGGACAAAAGTGGCAAGAACCATGGCACGGCCTTGAGCTCGTACCTGGAAAGAAAAAAAAAATTATTGAAACGTAAAATAAGTGGGTCATCTAATAACCGAGAGGTTAGAAGTTCGAATCCTGTGCATACTGTTGTTGTGTCCTGGGGCAATACTGCTTAACCCTCTTTAGGGTTAGGGCGGGTGACTGTTATGGTTAGTGTGTGATTGTGATTGTGGGTTTTGGAGACCGGTGGAATTTAGCATGCATTAGCATGCATTGTTCATTCCAAATACATTAATATGTCAAAAATGTTTTTAAAAAGCTCACAACTCACTTCCTGTTCCTCCTGACATAGGATGCAGGTCACATGACTGGGAGGAGCCCCGCCGACTCGAGCAGGACCCACGCACAAATTAGACCCAGTTGAGGAGCTCAGCTGAGCCCTAAGGACACAAACAAAGAGAAGAGATAAATATTGCTTTAATAGAGTCATTGAAAAAAATAGGCATAGGCTGTCGTCCCAGACAGCAAGGTGTATATCGGCAAAACGCCCCAAATCTTCAGCCCTAAACTCTCCCATTAATGCAGAATAAAACAGATCAGTCTGTAGGGGGCGCTCTGGCGTCAACTACCACCTACATCTCGTCTGGACCAGGGGTAAAAACAGTGAGTCAAGTTTGATTCTAATCAGACATTCTTTGTGTGATTTCTAAGAGTTTGTAAGTTAACAAGCAATTAACAGGCCCCGCCCCCAAACCATGACAAATATGGGAAGGGTCTAATAGATTTTTCTGATTGGTCTGATGTAAAGAGAGTTTATGCCAAATTCTGTAAATTTCCTTAAAACTACATTTTTCTTGCAGTCTATAGGGGCACAAGTGAGCCAACTGCATCCTATTGGTCAGATGTGTTCAGGGTCGGGGGGTAATTATGTGTTTCAGATTTGAGCCTAATCGGACAAAGTGTGTGCGAGTTAGAGGCTGTCAAATATATCTGACTTACAATTTCAATCCAATGAGATCGACTTCCTGTTTGTTGTAGGATGGGCCATAATAATATTTTGGGTTGGGTACGATGTGGAGAGTCACTGAACCAAGTTTCACTGCTCTCTGCCAAAGTAAGTGTGTCTCATAGGGGTCAAAAACATGGGGGCGCTATGAAGGCATTTTTTTATTGGACCTCTGTAATTTGCATATGTAAATGGAGTTTTTGTCAGACTTGATCACTGTGGTTAAATTCATGAGTTTTTGTTTATGTTCTGTTTATATGGCTGAAACGCATATCGCCGATATAATTATTAGACCACCCTCGTTTTCTTAAGTTTCTTGGTCATTTAAATGCCTGGTACCACTAAAAGGTAAAATTTTTGGACAAATATAATGATAACAAAAATTGCTCATAAGAGTTTATATTAAGAACTAATATTTAGCTATTTCTTATGGTTTTCTTAATATTAACCAAAATCACTTAAGTTCTTTACCAGGAGCTATTGCATTGTACTGCCAAAAACATTGCTTTTAGTCTGTTTTAGTCACATGATACACACAGGAGTTAGTACTTGTTGCATAACCATTGTTTTTAAATGACTGCAGCCATGCGTCTTGGCATGCTCTCCACCAGCTTCTGACATTGTTCTGCTGTGACAGAAGCCCATTCCTGTTGCACAAATTCAAACAAATTTGCTTTTGAGTTTGATTATTTTGCAAAGGTTTTCAGTTGGATTTAGATCTGATGATTGAGCAGGCCAAGGCATGGTTCGAATGTTCTGGTTCTCCATCCAGGCTGTAACGGACCTGTTGGGGGCATTGTCTTGTTGGAAAATCCAGTCATTCGAGGCAGGAAAAAGTTTTCCAGCTGATGGAAGAAGACTGTTTAAGAGTAGCCCTGTATGTGACCTGATTCTTTCGCCCTTTGCCCTGTTCCACCCAAACTGAAACAACCCCAGATCATCCCTGATCGTTCTCCATGTTTTACTGTAGAAGCTGTTTGTAGACTTCTCCAGGCTTCCTCCTAACCAGTAAGTTGGCTGGAGTGGGCATCAACTTAAATTGGATTAATCTCTGAAGAGAACCTTTGCCTAATTATCAACAGTTCAATCCTTGTGATCCGTGCAAAGAGTAACCGGGCCTTCCTCTGCCTTTGGTTGATGAAGGGTTTCTACTGTGCCCCGTGTGACTTCAGAGCGGCTTCCAGAAGTCGGTTTCGAACTGTCCTTGCCGAACAAGTCACATGACAGTGCCCATTTTTAAAATCCCTGGAGGTCTGATGACAATTCCTGACACAGGAACGAATGAGTGCACGGTCACCTCGTGGGGTAGAAAGACGTTTCCTGCCTCGACCAGCTGCAATTTGGCAGTACAATGTTCAGCTTGTTATTTCTTGGAGTAATGAACGTCTGTCTTGGAGATCTTCAGTTTTTTGGCTACCTGTCTCTCACTCATGGCAATTTCCAGCAGTGCCAAAATGGCTGCCTTTGTGGCTTCACATAATTCTTTTATTTTGGGCATTATGTGAGAGTTGTGCTAAGGCCTGAATGTAAGCAGGAAACCACTCTCGGCCTTTGTATGTGCAATGCTGCTTATGACATGAAATGGCCTCTTATATATCGAGTGAATAGAATTAAGCTTAAGCATGTCAAAAAGGACAAAGTATTATGTAATCAGCTGCATGTATGTTGTGTTCATTGTATTGTTCAGGTAAATTAAAAGTTTTTAAGTTCCACATATTAAAATGAACAAGAAATTAAAGAAAACAATGGTGGTCTAAGCATGTCTTCTGAGGTAAATTCACTTGAATGTCACCTGGTTTACTCAACATTAAACTAGACCCAAAGTGTATATTGGCAAAACACCCCACACGTCTGCATCAAAAGCTATAACACCGAGGACCTTCTTGATCAAAGACTTCGTGCAAGTAATTATAAGGCCCCGCCCCCTACCATGAGAAATAGGGGAAGGGTCTATTTGACCAGTTTGATTTGTCTGGATGTTTGTCAAGGGTGCATTTGCCAATATTTGCAAATTTCCCTAAAACTACATTCTTCGGTCAGTCCCTAGAGTCTGTCAAATACTGACTTCCCAATTTCAATCCAATATGGACGACTTCCTGTTTGTGGTAGGGCAGGGTCTTAATAATATTTTATGTTCAGCACGATATGGAGAATCACCGTACCAAGTTTCATTGCTCGCCGACAAAGTAAGTGTCTTGAGAATCCCATAGGGGTCCAAAACATGGGGGCGCTATTGAGACATTCTTTATTTGACTGTTGTAATTTTCTAATCATTAGCTCTTCTTTGGTCGTACGACGATTCTATCTGTGCTTTTTGTCCCTGTCTCATTGTATGATGTAAAACCTGCAATTTCGAGCTACGACAGCCATACTATTAGCAATCTTTAATCTGCGACATTCGAAATCGGGCAATTAAAGGAACACACCACCGTTTTTTTATATTCAACTATGTTCTTGGGGAGCACGGTGGCAGAGCGGTTAGTGCTCTTGCCTTCCGGCAAGGACATTGTGGGTTTGAATCCTCCGGCCAGCCGACCACAATATCTCTGGGTGGAGTGTGCATGTCCTCCCCGTGTTACCATGGGTTCTCTCCAGGTACTCCAGCTTCCTCCCACCGCCCAAAGACGTGCATGTGTTAAGAGAATTGGTCAATCTAAATTGTCCCTAATGAATGAATGAGAGAGTTAATGGTTGTCTGTCTATGTACGTCTCAGTGTACAGGGTGTACCCTGCCTAAGGCCCATAGTTACTGGGATAGGCTCCAGACACCCGCAACCCCTAACGGAAAAAAGTGGTAGAAGATGAATGAATGAACTATGTTCTTCTCTCGTCTTAGACGAGTGGATACGTACCAGTCTCATATTGATGCGTGCAGTGCGTGCAGTCTTGCGGTGATAATTTGTTAGCGATTAGCTTTCCCCATGTTTTCTTATACATGGGGAAAGCGCTAATTGCTAACAAATTTAATGAATATGAAAAAACGTTGGAGTGTTCCTTTTAAGATAAGCAGTTCAGAGTACTACTCAGTACTGACTTTTAGATTTTACTTTACAGATTCCTATTAAATATTAAAGGCCTGGTTAGGTCCAGATTAAGCTCGGACTTACCCAGGCCAGGTTTAAGCCGGACTTACCCAGCCTGACCCGAAGAGCTGCTGGAGGCTTGGTCTTGGTCCTGGTCTAGACTTTGGTCGAAAAGATCTTTATTTTCGTTGATAAAGTGTTTCTGCATCTCACTCATCTGAGCCATGACCTTCTCCCGGCGCAGACGAGCCATTTCAGCTTTTCTCTTCCTCTCGGCCTTCTCTCTGTCCCTCACCATCTACACACAGACACACAACTGTAAACACAACATACAAACACTAAAAACAATTAATGAAAGTTAAAAATAAAAAACAGGCTAAATGGTTTATCTCCTCACATCTTCAGGATCAGGTCCAGAACTCAGATTCAGAGAAGATCCTGCTGAAGACCTCTGTCTCGTGGTCTTTATTGTAGATACCATCTAAACAAAACACACACACTAGTGATGCACGGGCCGGCCCATAACCAGCGGGTTGCCCGCGGGTCGGGTTGGAGCGGGTCAAGAAACAGCCTAGACGTGGCCAGTTACGCAGTTGCTCAACATTTAAATTGCCGTTGTTGCGCAGACTTCACACTTCTTGCTCGGGATGCCTCCTCCGCTCTGACCTGTCGACAGCAGCGCCAAGAGTAAGAGCATGGAGCGCACTAAAACATGCAGCTACAACGAGAGACCACGCATATATACACAAACAGATAAAGCGCGCAGACATGGAAAGAGAGAGCGTGAGGCCTATGTACAAACGAAGGCTCATGTGAAGGGAACGCGTGCAGAGACATGTACAGAGGGAGCGTGCACAGAGTTACACACACATATGAAGGGAACGCACGCGGAGGTACGTACAGAGGGAGCGTGCACAGAGAGACACACAAGTGAAGCGCTCCAGAGGAATCCAGTACCAATCTAGCAGCCGTTTTCACGCACCTTTTTAAAAAAAGCAGCTTTCAATTAATATATTAGCTATTTCATGGTGGCAGGGCGGGTTGTAAAAATACATGCAGGGGTGCGGGGCGGGTTGGGGTGGGTCAGAATTTTTCAGCCGAGCGGGACCCGCGGGTTGTAAAAAACCCCGACCCGCGCATCACTAACACACACACACAACTGATCATTTGGAAAAATAACCATAAATAAAAATTATTTTCAAAGGTTCAGGCCCATTGTAGTCCTTACCTTGAGAATCCATCCGATCAAGTCTTTGTGAACCACTAAATGTGGGGCGCTGTGTAGAGTCTCCAACAGAGCAAGGAGAGAACCGGATGCCCCTGGTCCTAAAAGACAACAGGCAATTACACCCGGGCCTAAAAGACAACAGGCAATTACACCCGGGGCTAAAAGACAACAGGCAATTACAAAAATTATTACAAATGTTAAGAAATATATTAACATAAATGTTTGTGATAGGTTTACAAATACATTGCCGTAATATTTGATATATTTACAAATGTTGAAAATAAAATTTTTGAGGGGGTTTATAATGGAAGTCTGTGGTGACAAGAAGTAATTAACTGACACACACAAAAAAAACCTAATAAAATCAACTGTGATGCCAGATTTTGTTTGGTAGTAGATTTGTTGTAGTTTAGTGGTAGTTTGGTGATAGCTCGATTGTAGTTTGGGTGTAGTTTAGTAGTAATTAATAGTTTGGTGGTAGTTTGGTGTCATTTAGTAGTAGTTTGGTAGTAGTTCGGTTGTAGCTTTGTGGTAGTTTGGTGTAGTTTAGTGGTAGTTTGTTTGTAGTTTACTGTTTGAGTTTTACTTTGGTCCCTCTCCTGGCCTCTACAGCAACATCAAATAAGAGTTTGTGGTGACCTACATACTGCGATTTAATGTTGCTGTAGATGCTTGGGGAAGGACTAAAGCAAAAAATAATAATATGATTTAAATAATGACATATTACCTACTTTAACAGGGTCAGAGTCAGTTTAGAGCTTTTTTTTTTCATTTCTTGTTTTATTACTTCAAAACTACAGCTTTAAAACTACTCTTAAAATTCAATGCAATCAAAACATTCAAGTAAATGTAACTGTAAGTCGAATATCTCTCAAACAATCTCTTTGGTGTCTGGAAAATAAGAAGAAACCTGAGCCTTCAAGGAGGCCTTCCCGTGACTCACAGAATCAGAGAGAAACCGTTTTGCAGATATTTGGCCCCCTGTCCCTCTGTGGTCGGTACATCCAAAATAAATGTGGTGTCGCGGTTTTAGTGAAATGCAACACCACAAGCTTTAGCCGTAATTTATTCGGTTCAATTTCTCACGCTACAGACACAACAACTGCACAAGAGTATAACCTCACGACCCCAAGAACGTCGTGAAAAGTTCCCGGGATAGGGCTGCGAGGGTGACACATAGAAACAGGTGCATTTTGGGGGGTAAGTGTGGGAACCGCTCGACGATGGTGAGAGATTGGTAATACCCCGGGCTTAATGTATGGTTTTCAAGGTCAGTGTTTTCTCCCACGCGTCTTGTCTGTTGAATGCCCCTCTGTACTGTCAGGGTCTGATGTGGGACGTCCGGATACCAGTGGAATTAACACGGGGATACTGCGGTGCGACTGGACTTACAATACAGCAACAGGAAAAACAAGTTATATAAGTGATCTTTCTGAAGATAACCAATTCATATTATGGACTATAGCTAAATTAGTTTAACGTGAATAGGGAAAAAATTCAAATTTAGAGGTATCAATTTTAAACTTTTCCTGTAAATTACTGACATTAATGTAAGAAAAATATGTATTGAACGTTTTCTGTAATTTCATGTTTTTATATAGAAAATAGGCATTTTGTGCGTAAAAATGACCATAATTTTACACTTACAACAAAATCTCAAGGATGGATGAGTCGGGTTTAAAATTCTTGGTTTATTTAGTTTTTTGGGGCAAAGAATTGAAAATGTGGTCC
>JAVQKH010065986.1:0-10116 GCA_036025875.1 Mogurnda adspersa | reverse complement strand
CTGGCCCCTCTCCTGCGGCTCTCTGGCCCCTCTCCTGCGGCTCTCTGGCCCCTCTCCTGCAGCTCTCTGGACCCTCTCATGCTGCTCTCTGGCCCCTCTCCTGCGGCTCTCTGGCCCCTCTCCTGCGGCTCTCTGGCCCCTCTCCTGCGGCTCTCTGGACCCTCTCCTGCCGCTCTCTGGCCCCTCTCCTGCGGCTGTGATGTAAATGTTTGGTTCAGACTGAAACAGGTCCATCTGCCTTTGGTCACTGGTCTTAGTCGGCTGCACGTCCAGTAGGTTGTGGCCTATTATATCTATACATCTTTTGTGCATTAGAACTGATTACATGTCCATTTAGGACTTGTGGCAAAAAATGTCTCTCTGGGTCTAAACGTTGCACACCTCTGGCTTATATGCACCAAAATATTACACCCCAGATGTCTCTATCATGTATATTAATAAAAAGGTTATAAATTATTAATTATTTAATGTTGCAAATGTATTACCAGATTTAATTTGTTTTACTACTGTTTGTCTTATATTGCACAGATCATGTTGGGCTGCACGGTACTTAGCACTCCTGCCTCACAGCAAGAAGGTCCCAGGTTCAATTCCCAGTCAGGGCCTTTCTGTGGGGCTTGCATGTTCCTCCCGTGCTCGTGTTGGTTTCTTCTGGGCACTCTGTTTTCCCCTGTCTCAGTAGCTTCCCCATTCAAGACTTTGTGTCTCCTTGGATAAATTGTCTTTGAATGGAGGGAGGAAGGGAGCTGGAGAGAACCCACAGCAACACAAGGAGAACATATAACCTCAAGTAACATCATGGTTGAGATATCAGCCTGGGGATTGAACTCACAACCTTCATATTAAAGCTGCACTAGCTGAACTTCTTTACTTGTAATTGAGTAAAAATAACTCCTCAGTCAATAGTTCAGTATAACAGAAGTCATCTGAGAAACAATAAGACTCACACGCTTCCGCGGGACAGGAGCGCTCTGATTGGTCGATGCATCCATTATCTATCTAGAATCTATCAGGAATCATGTGAAGGGACTGATGTTTTAGTTCAAAATATAACGTTTTATTTCCTTATTCACAGATATTTTATAGTGTAGTATTAAGTATTAAAACCCAACTCCAGACCACCGCTCGTTATTCTCATACTTCCTGGTTTGTGAATGTGTACGAGACAGTGTGTGCTTTATGTGTGAGACAGTGGGAGGGGCTTGGGAAGAACGTCAGAGCCTGAGCAAATGAGGAGAGTGCATTATTCATACTTTGTAGTTTTTTTTGTTGTTGTTGCAGTGTTTCACAAAATGAGGTCGTGCAGCTTTAAAGCACTTGAGACTTTCAAAAACAAGCCTCCTGCCTGGCGTACGGCGTACAGCTATTTTGGTTGTGTTCTTGTGCGCCCTGAAGTTTCTTTATGGACTCAGTACAGGTTGAAGGGCCGTGGTTTGGTTAGTGTTTTTCTCTGCGGTGTGCATCTGAAACACATGTCTGGGCCTTTCTGTGAGAGCGCTGCTCCGTGTTTGAACAGATTGATGAAGTCGCATAATGTTGTTTTTATCGGGACACATTAGTTACCCCCTCCTCATTCACACAGCGTGCTCACAGGGGCAGAAGCGGTCACTTAGCAACCGAGAGGGGGAAAAAATCGTTTTGGGACATTCCAGTGAGTGGTCATGCCCTCACGACGAGCATTCAGACTGGTTAACCCCCTGAAAGCCACCCCTTTTTGTTTGTCTTCCTGGCATTTTACAGAACTTGTTGACTTGTCCTCCTCTCCAGCCTTTCATGGTTAATTGGTTTATGGTACCTGCGCCACAGTGGTACCACCAAGAATAGAATATAAACACAAAGAGGGCTGTTCTTCTGTTAACTACTTGTTGTTTTCCCTTAAAATTACAATCGCTTTAACCAAAATGAACGAGTACACGCTCACATTCATCAACTAGGAATGATTTGAGCGTTCACACACATCCATGTTTTTGGTTGGTGGGAGGAATCTGGAGTGTCTGGTTACAACCCAAGATAACACCAGGACATGATAACAGAACGTGTGTGAGACCTTTGACCTAATTCATGATTTCACTCCAGAGTCTGCTCTCCCATGGGGTGCTGTTCATTTGGCTGATTCACCTTAAACCATCTCAGTGGTAAGTCTCCCAGAGTGAATCACTTCCTCTCAGCTTATACCAGACACAGCCAACCCAAAGTTTTAGAGCCACATGCGGCTCTCTGGCCCCTCTCCTGCGGCTCTCTGGCCCCTCTCATGCTGCTCTCTGGCCCCTCTCCTGCGGCTCTCTGGCCCCTCTCCTGCGGCTCTCTGGCCCCTCTCCTGCGGCTCTCTGGCCCCTCTCCTGCGGCTCTCTGGCCCCTCTCATGCGGCTCTCTGGCCCCTCTCCTGAGATCTTCCAGCCTCTTTTCTGATGACATGTCCATGAAACTTTAGCTGCTGTTGTTCTGTTGTCTTTCTGAGCTCTCTCTAATCCAAATTGTTCTAGAACCTCTTCCTTGGGTAACCTGTCCTGATAATCGCAGCATACGGTGATAGAACCACATTTCAGCCTCTGTGTATACTGTCGTTGTGTCTTTGGGCAAGACACTTAACCCACATTGCCTTGACCGGTAGCTCAGACAGTGGAATGAATATATAATGCATGTCAGGTGACTTTGAGTGTCGAGAGAAGCGCCATAGACGACTGATCCGTTATTAGTATTATTCATTCACATGGAGCGATTTAGAGTCACCATGTCAGCTCTGCGACTAATTAACTATTGTCCAGGGGGCATTCCACCTAAGGCTCATAGTTTCTGGGATACATAATATTATATTGGATACATAAATGCTTAAAAATAACAGTTAAAGTTGCAGTACCTGATTGTCAATGTTTGAAAGTCTGAATGATGCTCTCCCCTTTCCCCTTCCTCTTTTTCCAACCCATCACGGTCTCACACAAACAGGAAGTATCAGAATAACGAGCAGCGGTCTGAAGTTGGCTTTTTTTTCTTAGAACTAAAAAAATAAATTAGCTGTGAATAATCTCTGAATGTTGAAATAAAAAATCAGCTCCTTTACATTATTTCTGATAGATTTTAGTTCTTGATAAATAAAGGATGTATCGACCAATCTGAGAGCTCCTGTCCCGTGGACGCGTGTGATTGGTTGAAAAAAAAGTGACCATGGCTCTCAACAAATATCCTTATAACACAGCCCAGAGAGAGTCTCAGAGCCTTGTTTTTCTCAGATGACTTCTGTTTTGCTGAACTATTGACTGACTTATTATTTGTGCTCAAATACAAAGTAAAAATATCAGGAACTGCAGCTTTAAAAGCAGATGCTGATCACTGATGTTATGTAAGCGGAGGTTAAACACACTTTGTGTTGCTTATCAGAAAAGTTAGTATCTCACACGAAGTTTGACAAGTATCGCTTCCACATTCTGTCCAGCCTGACCTGTGACAGGCTCCAGCAGACAGACCCAGTCTTCTCATTATTTAACTATTTAGCATCTGTCCGCGGACGCCTCAGAACTAATTAAAGTCGTATAGACCTGCTCCGTGTCCTCGCAGTATGGGACGTGTGGGGAGGGGGACATGCAGGGACTAGATGAATTTGCGACAGGAGGGTTCGGAGACGGACACGGAGAGAATAAAGCCGCGCAGTCTGGCCCCCGCACCCCCGGTTTACACTCGGGGAAAATTTCGGGCAATTTCACAGCTCCCCCTTTTCAGCCTTCTTTCAAAAGGGATAGATTCCTTCCTGGTTACTCACCCCTTTATCCCGGGCAGAGTGGTTGCTATCATGGGAAAATCCAAACCTTTGGCATCCCTCAGTGGGTCACCTCTCTCCTTGAGCTTATATCGGCCCGAGTGCAAACAGCGGCCCCGCGTAATGCCTGTGAAATCCTCGCGGTGCACGATCCATTGCGTTACATTGCTGGGATTAGACCAAACAGGAGCTCTCATTCAGGGCTTCACTCCGCACTGGCCGGCTCTGTTTGCATTCACGCCGTCCTTTCAGTGAGCTCCAGGAGGAACGTCTCTCTGTGTTTGCTCTGAGATGTAGGATGTAGGCGCCATTGTGTGTCATACACTGTAAAACCTGATCAGCTTAAATTATTGGGGAACCCGACTGCCCCAAATTCTTTTTAAAAAGTTCTAGTCATTTCTTGTGTCTGGAAAGGACTTTTATTTACATTTCTGTCGCAATTGTGTAAACTGAATAATATTTTGACATTGCGTTACTGTATTTGTCATAACAAAATTATGAAAAAAATAAAATAAATCAAGCAGCGTAGACCTCCGCCAAGGCAGCTCATTTCCACAGATCACTCCCAAAATCTAATCAGTTTCATTCCTGACCTTCCCTGAAAATGTCATCCAAATTCGCTCAAACAGACAAACCAAACTAAGGTAATGAATACAACTCAAGTGTTACTTCTTGATATATTTTGGTTTGTGTTGGGACATTTGCTGTAAATAATTACTTTGAGTACAAATAAATGTTTTTGATTTTTTTTTCTGAGTAAGATGCACTATTGGGTTTTACAGTGTATGTGGGCTGACCCGGCCAACACAAAAACATCTTTTCTGAATCAGAGGACACAGAGGGCACGGTGGCAGCCCTTCACTGATGCCCGTGGAAACAGAACGGCGTTGTGTGGGGGCATTTGCATATGTCTGGCCTGGGCAAACTGTACACTTCAATGTAAAGCCTAAACAAAACCGATATGTACATACAGCTGCAGGAGCGCCTCATTAATCACAGGGGAACCAAACACCGTGTGACCTCTGGCATTTCCGTCTTCTATCACTTATTCTGATTTGATGTTGCGGGTGGACATGGTTTAACCAGTAACTACTTATGCAAGACACACACTGAGCGGCCATTCACTTTCACATTCCTTCAGAACTATGTGTCGACCAATGGTGGCATCAAATGTTGGTTCATATGAGGCTGAGGTGTAACATCACGTAACAAGGCATTAGAGAAACTAACTTTAATTTAATTTAATTTAATTTAATTAATAAGGAAATAAGCCAAAATAAGCTGTCAATGTTCCTTGTCTGACTTTCGGATCAGAAAGAAATCCAATAGAAGAACATGTGAATGTGAGTATGATAATGCAGTATTGGATAACACTGTTTTAT
Source organism: Mogurnda adspersa (assembly GCA_036025875.1). Taxonomy (NCBI): domain Eukaryota; kingdom Metazoa; phylum Chordata; class Actinopteri; order Gobiiformes; family Eleotridae; genus Mogurnda; species Mogurnda adspersa. Next base: position 4,983 of record JAVQKH010065986.1, on the reverse strand, counting down.
AAATACATTATACCTGCCGTAGGCCCCAAGTAGCAGGGATAGGCTGCAGTCCCTAGATAGCTTATGAAAATAGAATAATAGAAGATGACAAAATAGTGCATTAAAGGCATCGGTAATTCTGCAGAAGACATTATGCATCACAAAAATGTACAATACTCTGTTTACATTTGTTTCTATAGGAGCTGTGCTTCTTGAACCACCCTCCTGCAGACAGCAGCCTCTTCCCTAGCATCTCATTACCTAGGCACCTTAATGCACCCTCCAAGCACCCGTTCACACAGAGTTATGACACTCCCAGCTGCTGTAAGAAGAACCATTAGAATAACATTAAAACAACTCCGGACTCTCGATACTTGATATAAAAATACTGAGGCACTAATGGCGTTTGAGCGAGGAAACTTTTAGCATGAACCGAAGCCTTAAATCCCACTGAGGAAGCCCTCGCCGAGGATTTACAAAATCACTGCTCCAGGACCGGGCTGTAATGTGGGACAGTCAGCAAAAAGAAAACGTCCGCTTTATGTGTTTGCTCGGAATACTGAACGATGTACATGTTTCTTACGTCAATACAGACACTTTTACGTTCCTCCGGTTCACGCTCAAGTTTTTAGGAGAAGTCTTTTATCAAACCAGTGTCTCACGTCCAATGTGTCTAGACAGCATTTACACAAACTACTGATGCATGAAATATAAATGTAGAGAATATACAGTCAATGGAAGCTGGACTAGCAGAGAGAACCCACAGTGACACGGGGAGGACGTGCAGACTACACTCAGGGTACAGGCCCCAGGATCAAGCTCTCATTACTGAGAGGTAATAGGGCTAACCACTCTGCCACTGTGCACAATAGATTCTCACACATTCATGGAAATGTATTTTAATGGTAAGCTGAGACATTTTTGTCGAGATTATAACAATGAAATAAATATTACAAAATAAATTATCTCTTTATGGGCGGCGCGGCTAGTGGTAGAGCGGACGAATCCCACTCGAAACTGGACACACCGTCGTTGTGTCATTGGGCAAGACACTTAACCCATATTGCCCATGAATCAGTGTGGTTGTGTGGTGGTTGGTGGCGGTTGGAGAGGCGTTTGGCGCAAAAAAAAGCCCAGGGCAGCTGCGGCTACAAAGATATAGAGTTCATTCAAGTGCTTAAAATCCTTGAACATTCTTGAATTTTAGTTGTGCATTTTCAAGGTTTGAAAAGTGCTTGAATTTTGAATAAAGTGCTTGAAAATGCTTGAACATTTATCAACTTATATCACAACAAATGAAAAAGTCCGCACAAAGGGCCACACTCAGATTCCATTACTTTTGATGAAGTTTACAAACTTTTGCTTTTTTGCTTTCCTACAGTTTATTTAACTTTATTGATTAAATTCTACTTCAACATTTTAGTCACCACCAGAGAAGGTAGAGCCACACCCAACTCCACCAATAGCCCAGTTGTATGGTGCTTGAAAACACCGGAAAATATAACTTGAAAGTACTTGAATTTAATCTTAATGGACTGAACATGTAAACCTTGAGACCTTGTAAAGTGCAATATAAATGAAATCTATTGTTATTGTCATTAAAAACCTTGCACTCAAAGTAAGATCTGCTCTTTTAAGTAATTGTCTACTTATAAGATTCCATGTAACATGGACTTGTCTTGCAGATTCATAAACTTCGCGTCCCAGTGCTGTAAGACGAATTTTTACAATAATATTAGGCTCAAGCCAAAAGCAGCCAAAGATCATAACGCTCTCGATACTTTATCCGAGGTTCAGAGGGTTTTTATAAGAAACCGTCAGCTGCAGGAAGCATCATTTCACGTCTGTCTTGTATGTAAATAAATCCTGGTACAAAGTGACGATCTCTGAGCGCGGTTGATCTGTTTGTGATGCGTAAGACTATCCGAGGCGTAACGGTGGATCGAGTCGAGGCTCGTATCGATCGTCCTCAGCATCAAACCGAGGACGCAGCGGGGGGCCGCCAGCGTCAAAGCCCTCTGATGGACTCGCTCTCGTGATCCTGTTGTTGCCGTCCTTCTTTATCGATGATGGGCACTTTGCAAATAAGTACAACTCAGAAAGGCAGACACATACTTGCATGAGGTGTTTATAAAAGTGTCTCATGGTCAGTATTGTTCAGGGGTGAGTTGTGTCTTTCTGGAAATCACGTCTTTTAGTTTAAAACCGGATTGTATTTTTGTCTCGTCAGTGCTTCGAGCAGATGTCGGCGTCTGTAACAATAATTATAGCTTTATATTCATCTTGACATATGGTTGCGACAGTTTTATTTACTTTAGAAATCTTCCTTTGCCTGAGAAAATACATTCATAGAGATAAAACTAAACTGCCTGACTCTCATCGGTATATTTAAATGAAAAGTTAAGGATTATGTTACTGTTCCTGCAGGGTAGATTATTGTAGATAGAGTTTTGCACTTATAAAGACTTTGTGTTAAGCTATTACTTCAAATGTTTACTGTTTTAAATGTGGATGCTGGGTATATTTCTAGATATAATGTGAATGTTAAGAGTTTTTGCATTTGCAGTTTTGTACCTAAGGGAACTTTTTTTGGGTAATGGTGTTGAAATAGTTTTACAATATAAAGGAAAAGAAGAATGTGTGACAGTTTATTTCATGTGTGATGTACGTTTTTATTTACGTTTAGCCAGTAATTATCCGTCCGGCCTTCACAAATCTTGTAGTTTTCAAATTTGGCCCCACTGTAAATGCAGATGAATAGTCCTGCTGTAGGGGAAGTGTTTTCTGCATTTCGCTCGCACTGAGGCCCTGACCTTCTCATAAGCTGAAAACAGTTTCCGTTGTTTGCATTGGCTGTAGCAGTGAAGTGGGCGGGACCATCAAAAGAATAAGAATGGGAACTAATCTGAGCTTTCACAACAGGATGAACGCTATAGCTCCTAAAAATATGTCTTCAAGTATTATTTTTAAACTATTGTGCATGAACAGCAAATCTAGAGGTAAAAAAAAAAAAAATTTAAATGTAAATGTTCACATACAGTATATAATGTCCTGCTCTGTGGCGTTTGGCCTGGATCCAGCGCCTCCCTCTGGTCTGTGGAGAGTCTGTCTGAAGAAACAGCTCAGTGTGTGGAGCTCCATGCTTCTGTGGGACAGTCCATTATCCACACCCCCGCTCTGCATGTCAATGGACCTGTCCAGAGGAGACTGTGTGCTTCTACTCAGGTTTTCTTGCATTAAAGCAGAAATCCAAAGCTTTTCCCTAGTGGCGAGAGAAAGGTATTGCACATCTCTAACTTCCTCCATCTTTGAGGGCAGGTCCTCGATGAACTCTGCTGGATTTCCTGCCGGAGCTTCACTGAGTGAAGCAGCTCCCTGTTGCGGCGTTTGATTGACAGTTTATGTCACGCCTAGTTTTCTGGAAACTCAAACGCTACTGGTCAACACAAATCAACACTCTGTTCAAAATGCATATTGGTTTCTAAGGACTGGGGCGGGGCTTAGACAAAATAAAATATACCCACTTTTTATCATAGAACAGGACCAGACAAACATTTTTACTCATTTAAAAAATATACATCATAATACTTTCTGCTTTAATGACTGTAATCCAGTGTATGTCAGGTTTGTGATGGGATTAACAGATGAACTTATGTAGTACTGTACACTTTAGGCATACTTGTTTACCTTCTTGTGAGCTCAAATCAGCCCATCACATGAAGTTGTGCTCAGACCTGCTGACAGTCAAACCACTCATCAGAATTAAGAACAAAGGGTTGAACGTGGCGTGTTGGTTGTAAGTTTTACAGACATAACTACAATTTTCACATAAACCACAAGTTTCTACAAAAGGTGTTGGCTGTTCGTTGTTTATCAGTAATGCTTTCCTTTTTATCCACAGACCTGCAAACTTGAAACTGAGATTGCACAGTTGTGTCAGGGCTTCGTTCAGTGTTTACAGAGTTGAAAGAGCTGACAAAACAAAACCATTGGTGAAGAACACAGGAACAAGAAAGCCTACAGCTTCTTTTGGTTTTAGAAAAATATTGTTAGGTCAAAGTATTGAACGGCTGGCGTACAAAAAACTACGGCTTATTAATTCAAATCAGATTATCTTTGAAAATGTCTTTATTAAGGTTTTGTAAATGCATCTCACACTTTCCAAACAGGTTTTATGTTGAAGCTGTCCGTGGTGCTGACAGGAGAAGAGTAGGGGATAAAAAGACGTGCCAGTCCTCCGGGGGATGGTGTGTGTGTGTGTGTGTGTGTGTGGTGATTTACTGCAAAGTGGATGAAGAAGTCTTTAATTTATTATTGATCTGTTGGTTCCATCAGACTTCTCGACTAAACAGACCTGCTCCAGTGCCTCGATGAGATCAAGACATTTGGTTGATTTCTGAACAATACTCGGGGGTACACCCTGGACAATGGCCAGTCAGTCGCAGGGCTGACATACACAGACAGACTACCATTCACTCTCACATGCATCCACTAAGGCCCCCCAGTTGTCCGAACTCATCCATGTACCCACTCTAACACAAAGAGGACATGAAGACTCAAGCAAAGAGGGACGTGGGGCGGCTCAGTGAGAGAGTGGCCATTTGTTTTTAAATCTCTTAACGGGCTGGCTCCACCTTATCTATGTGAATTGCTGTCTTTGCACTCTCCGGTCAGAGTCTGAGGTCATGTGACCAGGGCCTCCTGACTGTCCCAGGTCCAGACTAAAGACCAGAGGAGACAGGTCCTGAGCTCTGGAACTCTCTCTCTCTGAACATTGGAGCTGGCTTTAAAGTCCGTCAGGTTTTCGTGTTTTTGTAATTCATATATTGTTTGACCTGTTATTATTTGTGTTAGGTAAAAATGGCAGTTTTAAGCTTATAAAGCGGCAGATTTTTAAGGAAAAAGACAAAAATTGAGGCTGCATTTGAAGAAAAACAGCTGCTGATGTTACATAAGAAGAGGGAGATGATTCCATCCAGAAGAGTCCTGATGGTTCTCCTCCCT
>JAVQKH010065248.1:0-11046 GCA_036025875.1 Mogurnda adspersa | reverse complement strand
TTTTTCTGCAGCAGTTTCTAAAAATCTTACAACATTTTGCCCTTTTTTCCCCAAAGCGTCTTATAATTGTTCTTTTTTTAATTCCATAAAACAGTAAACACTTCGCACTATGGAAGGCTGTTAAAAAAAAACGTTATTTTTTGGCACAAATCTTTTCATAAAACAGGTAAAATGGGCTTCACTCACAAAATATCACCAGGCCACAGCAAATTCCTTTTTTCTTTTTCAAAAAATGTCAAATGTTTTTTTTTTGTTCGGTTTCACAGTGCAACGCAGAGTCTAAATTTGACAAATCACAGTGTTGAGAAAAACTCCGCCCATGATTTTTAGTCACAAAAAGAAATTGCCATATTGCTTCCACTGTTCAAGCATTCATGTTGATAAAGTTGTGTGAGATGGTTGAAGAAAGTCATGCAAGAGAAGTCGCGAAATGATGGCCGCAGCGCAAGAAGAGTTTGCCTTAAAATGTAAAATTAGTTCCATAACAGAAGCTTGACATTGCCACAAACTACTATTTTGGGGGAACCTATTGTGATTGGTTAAAAGGAAACAGATCGAAGTTGGCAAATTGTGACGACTAGACGCCAGAAGTAATTACCACTAAGATACCACTGCCCTCTACTGGTGAAATTGTATATTACATCTACACAGATTCCATTTACCTGTTGATTTAGTAGGATTAACTTTTTGTAACAACACTTAGAAACTGGAATATATTGTAGGCTAGGGTTTAACAGGGCTATGAAATTTTGGGGCTAATAGTTTGTGGCAAAGGCTTCTCCAAATAAATCAATCAGTCTAATACATCACTACCTATTCTTGCTCACTACATTTCCCAGAATGCCTTAGTGAGAATCTGCCCCCAACTGAAGAAGAAGCAGCCCTTGGTTAAACAGACTTGTAAGTGTTGCCAGTTTGTCATTAATCGACAGGAATCACAAAAAAATGTTTTTTTTGTTTTGTTTTGTTTTTAAACATCAAGGTGTGTTCAAAGACTGTAGTCGTTCGGAAAAATAAAGGCTTCGTCATCATGAGCCACAAGGCTAAATATGTTGTAAAGAAACACAGGTTGGGTTAGAGAGAGACACAGGGCCACCATGTTGGAAAATGGTCAAACTTCTTCATAGTTCTATAGAGCAGTGGTTCTCAAACTGAGGTGCAGGTCCCAGCGTTGTTACATAGGCTCTTTGAAGTGGTATTCAAGTCCAGGTCTAAACTTTAGATCTAGTTTAGACCTGATATAATCCTGGATTTGTCCATATTGAGTAAAGCTTTATATAACCTCTACACAATTCTTGGTTTAGATCTGGGTTAGTCCTGGTTCAGGCTCTTTCTTGTCTAATAAAGTGGTACTTGGGACACCAAACAGTTTCAAAAGGTGGTAATTGAAAAGTTAGAGAACCACTTCTTAGGGGTGGGCGATATGGTAAAAATGTAACATCACAATTTTCAATTTCATCATTTCAAATTTCGAACTGCCTTGAAAGTGCTTTTTTCTGACTTGATGGCACTCATTCAGTATTTTAAATTTTACACAATACTTTTAAGCAAAATTTGTGGTCACACTTAAAATACTTTTGGTAATACTTGAAATGTATGATTCTATGGCGGTAGTGGCTCAGTAGGTAGAGCAAGCTGTCCACTAATAATAAGATGTTGGTTCAATCCCCGCTTTATCCTAGAGCCATTGTGTCCTTGGGCCACTTGTCTCTTTTGAAGTGCTTTGTGAAATTCATTATTAAGCTATACCTGCCACAGACTTGCATGTCAATTCTCATTCATTCTACACTTGCCTCCTTCTTGTACTTGCTTCTCTCTTTCTCTCTCTGACCAAATCATTTTCCAACATGGCAGCTCCTAAAGCAAATACAAACATGTTATAATTATTATTAGCACCATTATCAAAATAAAAAAGCAAAAATTGCAAAAAAGCAAAAAAATGTACAAAGCAATAATGACAAACACTATCAACAAAATCACAGTTCGGCAAAAATATTTACACGTTTGTTCGTCCAAGTGAAGTGCGGCTTGTAGTGGTTTCAATATGTTTTGATACAACAAAAATGGCGTAAATTTGACACATTTCAGGTTTCCTCAAAATCCATCTTTTTTTTAGTCCTGTAATGCATTTGTCCAGTGCATTTGGGAAAACCATTATAGACATCAAAAAGGTCAAAGAAAAGTGTGGTCCAAAAATCGCCTTTCCCTGATTTAGAAGCACATTCAGATGGACGCCACTCTGAGTAAAGTCATGTACGCTTCGTCGAATAGGGCGAAACTGAGTGGAGAGCTTTCAAAATGCACTTTATCACTGAAAAAAAAAAAAAGCAAAAATTGTTCTAAAATTGATGGGAGAATGGAAAAGTTGCTGTAAAATCAAGTGACAATGAAAGTTGAAATGAGAACATTGACTTTTGTTGCTTTCAATTTTGGGAAAGTTGTTTTAACATGGTTTTAAGGAACAAAATTTAAAATAGTGTGTAAATAATTTTCTTTTTGAACCTCTACTACTCAATTCATTTTTCTCTTTTCAATCAATGGAGTGGCAGTGTCTCAGAAGTTTAAGCGTCCACTGATCAGTAGGTTGGAGGTTCAATCCCTGCTCCAACCCAGCTCATTTGGCTGCTGTGTAATTGGCCGAGACACGCTACCACCGACCTTGCCTGAATGTACAAATTTGTTAGTGTGATTATGGTTGTGGTCAGAGAGCGCGTTTGTGTGGTATGGCTGCCAAGTCTCTCAGTCTGCCCCATGGCAACTGTGGCAACAGAGGTATAGTAGCTTACCACCACCAGTGTGTGAATGTGGAGAATGACTGAAATTAGTTTTACTTTTTTCTTTTTTTGGGAGTGCCAATGCCCCCCTTAAAATTTAAACACTACTGCACCTACTTGATAGATGCTTCTCAATTTTATTTGTTCAACTTCTCATATTCTCCCAAAATCGTAGCTTAGGTCATCTACACTGGTGAACAAAATCTTTACATTGAATGTTTTGCATTTGTTTTGCCCACAATCTTCACCCACGCAACGCATCTTTTTTTTTTTAATCACTTTGCGGCAATCTCACAGCACCATCAAAAAACAAATGAGTGACTTGGCTTCTTTCTTTAGAATCCTCAACAAGATATCGTTTTATTTATTCCTTCTGTAGCCCATCTCATAATCTTCGTATTTGAGATTTACGTCACTAGTTGCCTCCATGTTGCGTCCTGTTCGCTTGGATAACATCAGTGTTTTTACAACAGTTACTCAGAAAATCCCTTTGGCGATCTTGAGTCCCTTCTGTTTCATCCGGGGCAGTGTTGAACTGGCCACGGTTTTGGCTCGGACCGGCCTCATCAAGCCACGTTTCTTTAAAACAAAGTCGTAGTTGGCAGTGGAGTTCATGGCGTAGAAAACGTTGGCGTTGTCCGGGATTCGCAACTCTGAAAAATGTTACAAAACAGGAATTTATTATTTAGATATGTGAAATATTCTGTATGTGTCAGTTTGTGCAGGTACTAATAAGCAGTTTTTATTTGAGGCTGTACACAGAATTTTAATAGCACTGGGGTCCTGGTTTGGATTTGCTTTATTTCTGGTTTAGATCTAGTTCTGGTTTTCACATGGTTTGGATTTGGTTTATGCATTTATCCAGTGCTTTTAGGGAAACCAATGTAGCCAAAAATCACCTTCCCTTATTTAGAAGGACAATCAGATGGACTCCACTCAAGAGTATGTTCATGTACGCTGCATCAAATGGGTCAAATCTCAGCGAAGGGCTTTCAAAATGCACTTAATCACTCAAAAATGCTAAAAATTTTCTAAATTTTGTTTTCCGATATTTGTCTAACTCACAAACAAAAGTGTGTGTCTCACCCTTGTCATCGGAGATCTTCTGCATCAGCTCGTAGTCCTCGGTTTTCTCTCTCTCCAGGTTGTGTTTGATCATAGCTTTCCTGATCACCACTGGAGTCTTGTCCTGACTCGTCACCTAAAACGCACACAAGGGCTAAGGATTTATGCTTCTTTATAATATACTGTACACAGTCCTCCAAATACAAAGATAGATGAAAAGCCACAACATCTTTAGTGATTTCTAAGGGTTTTTACGCTAATGAGCAATTAACAGGCCCCGCCCCCAAACCATGAGAAATATGGAAAGGGTCTAATAGAGCTTTTTGATTGGTCTGATGTAAAGAGAGTTTTAGCCAAATTTAGAAAATTTCCCTAAAACAATTTTTTTTTCAGTCTATAGGGGGCGCTATTGAGCCAACTGCCATCTTATTGGTCAGATGTGTTCAGGGCCGGGGGGTAATTATGTGTTTCAGATTTGAGCCTAATTGGACAAGGTATCTGTGAGTTAGAGGCTGTCAAATAAACCCAATTTTCAATTTCAATCCAATATGGCCGACTTCCTGTTTGTTGCGGGGCCATAACAATATTTTAGGTTAGGCCCGATGTGGTGAATCACTGTAAAAAGTTTCATTGCTCTTTGCCAAAGCAAGTGTGTCCATTGTCACACGACAAGACATGGGGGTGCTATAGAGGCATTTTTAACTGGACCTCTGTAATTTGCATATGAATGTCAGACCTGATCACTGTTCCAAAATTTATGAGTTTTTGTTTATGTTCACCATGATATATGGCTCAAATAAAAGTAACAAAACCAGCCTTATTGGACCTTTTAACAATGTCTCCAATCAAAAACATTCCTGGATGCTTTGAGTAATCCTGTATTCTCTGGCGCTACCTTTCTGTGAGCTCCAAATGTTTGATTCCTCCTCCTGATATTTTTATTGTGTAATAAAATGGCATTGTATACTGTAAAATCCAAAACTACACCTAAAGAATCATTTAAGCATGTTAAAAGTCAGTTTTTTCGACAGTTTGCTCCTGTTTCTCTCACCAGGATGCTCTTGTACATGTTCCCGTTCTCCACGTCGAGGCTGACCCGGATGATGCAGCAGTCGTCCACCTGCTGGTTGTACAGGGGCAGGGACAAAGTGGAATAGTTGGAGACGGCAGAGACAGAGCGTTTGTGATGAGAGCGTGACGCGGACAGGGGAGTGGACGAGGACACGGAGGAAGAGGAGGCGGAGGAAGAACCAGAAGCTGACCCAGAGCTGGAGCCCATCCCAGAGGTGTCCAGAGAGGAGAGTGACGTACACTCCCAGAACTTACGGGAAAAAACACAAGAGCTCAATATGTTTAGGGAATAGAGAATTTTCAAATGTACTATAAGAACCAATGCAGAGTGATTCATAAGCTCCTCATTATTTTTCAATAAAATATAAAACATGATCAGCTATGTATGATAGGATAAATAAATTGAGAGGAGGTTAGACTTGTAAAGAAAATATATAACTGTACAATTAAGGCTTTGTAAACAACAAAGGCAGCATGTGCATTTAACTTCTTTTCGCTTAACAGCACTTCTATTTTTTGGACAAAGGCATTAGGCACCAATAATTTCCACATGGGAATAGTTTCCGGATTGTTCTGAATCCCGCTGATCCTAAGTTAACGTTGGCTGAAGTTTGAGATTGAAATAGTGAATCAGTGCAGTTTGTTCATGTTACCGTAGAAGTGGTGTCAGCGACTGGAGCGTCTCTCCCCAGAGCAGAGACCGTCAGCTTCACTGAAGGAGTCGACGTCTGGAGAGAAGGGAAAACATATTGTACATAAGGCTATTAAATATATTTATAATAGATGAATCCATCTAACTGGACTCATGTCTTTGCCTCAGCCTAACACTTAATCTGATTACAAATAATACTAATGTAGTGTGTTGTAGGGAATGAAAAAAAACAAAACAATTTTAACTACTAAGTGGTACTAGTTGACAAGTTGAAGTCATCCATAATGCGGGCTAGAACTAGATAAACCCTACACTAACCCATCATATTTTCTTGCAGCCTCATGTTAGAGACTCGGTGAGATCTGGGCAAAACAGGCCACAGTGAGACACGGGGAAAAGTGGGGGATAACGCGCAGTGAATAAATGTCTGTTTATTTGTGTGTTGAGCGTTAGATGCTGGCGACTACTCATGAGCACTTGCTCAACATAACTGTGCACTTTGATTGAAGAAGGCTGTAGTCCACTCAGACCGGGGTGAGCAGTGTGCTCGACTAGTCGACTTCATCTTGACGCAGTCGCCCCAGACCTTACTAGCTGACTAGTCGATTAATCTGTTCAGCCCCCAAATAACTACACTAGAATGTGTCTAAATGTTGCACCTTGCGTTCGTGTCCCTCCGGAGAGTCAGACAGGAAGCTGGGGTTAACATCTTCCAGATCAGAGCCACTGGAGCTCACAGAGGTCACACTGAGGGCGTCTCCACTGTCGCCCCCACTCTGGTACGGCCGGTACTGCGCCTGGTCAAAGGATTTAGAGTGGGACCCAGCGCTGCTCGAGCCCGCCTCTGTCAGCTGACGACTGCAGACAACACAACAGCAAATTTACTTTGGGCTTACAGCAGTATATCTCAGTATATGTCAGTATATCTCAGGTATGTTATACTTAATTATAAACAAACTTGTATAACTTGGTGAGCAAGAATACCCAACTTGTAACTTTCAGATTTGCCTTTTTTTTATTTACACAATCATCAGGAAAAAGCACCTTGAAAGGTCATCCAGGCTTTATTTTTAATGATTTTAATCTGTTGCCACACTGTTGAGTCAGTGTGGCAGTAAGGGGCACTGTTGAGTCAGGAAAAAGGTCTAATCTCTAACAGCTCTCATACTAGTATTTTGTGCAGGAAATAACACCAGTTATCAGGTGCTGTTGTCTTTCTAGTTCCAAGTGCAGACCTTGGTGCAGACATTCAGTTACTTTTCTTTATACAGATTAAAGTACCAAGGCCTCTGCCGTTGTAGAAGGTGAAAACATTAGGTCGTAGATTAAGATACACTGTATTGCCTAGACACTTACTCGCTCCAGCGTTTCATGATGCCTCCGTTCTTCTTGGCCCTTAACGTGTTACTGGCCGATTCAGACAGAGGCTCGATCTCACACGACAGGTTATAACTAAAGGAGGCAGAAGAAAAGCAATTTAAATAATATTCAGTAACAGTCTAGAGCTGTCATCAATCAAATTTACTGCATAGCTTAACAATACTCAATAGACAGTAGAGTGTACCTCTCGGCCTCGGTGAGTTTCTCCACTCCACTGAACCACTCTCTGAAGTGGCTGTCCTGAGTGAAGCTGTAGTTGTTGGAGGCCAGCTGCAGCAGTTTGATCTGAGCTATCACCTCAAACTCCTGAGAAAGACACAACAGGGAAAAACAGGGTAAAATCACAAACAGCCTACTGTGAGTTTGGTCGAGTTTAGTCCTTTGTTTTGTCCTGGTTTAGAGTTATAGCATACACATTTTTTTCTTGACATTTGACCCATCCTTCAATGCCACTGCGGTGACCTGTCAGGAGCAGTGGACGACTGCTGTTTTAGGCTGATGGGGAAACTGGAGAGTACTAAATAGTCCACTATACCGTAAAGTTCTGCAGTATATCATTATTAAGGGATTAGGGTCTGATCTGATATTTGGTTAGTCCTGGTTTAGCTCTAGATTACTCCTGGTTTAGTGCTGAAAGCCTAGGTTGTTTAAATAAGCTTTATCAGGAAACCTTGAGCTTGTCCCACATTTAGTGCATCTTACCTTTCGCCTCTTTTCAAAGTTGATGAGACCGTTCTATTATAAAAAAAAAAGTAGATACAGATTTAGAAGTTAGAACAAGTAAATCTGAACAATGCCAAATTCGTTAGCAGCAGACTAACCTCCGTGTAGTCTTTCATGGCAGTGTCCATCATCACAAGGTCCGTCAGAAAAGTGCCCAGATAAGGAATGGTCCCCTGCATCACGCCCTGGACGCAATTAAAATAGAATTAGTTTTATTCAGCAAACTTTATATCAAAAATATATATTCATCTTTGTAAATAAACCTGCAAAACAAAAAACTCAGGCAGGCTTCCTGACAGACAACATTTACTTGATTGTCCACCAGGGGGAGTCAAAGATTCAAAACTGTTCACCAAAGATCTACATTGTTTAGTAATAGTTCAATTGTCTCTCATAAACATAACAAAAAATACAAAAGAGTCCATTCTAACCAGGTCTCTCTGCTGCTGGTGCCGTCTCTGAGCTCGTTTGGGGTTGATTTCCAATGTTGCAAACTTAGACGTTCCTTCCTGCAAAAAAACCATCAGGTATAATAATATCCTAAATATTATTAATTATTAAAAGTCAGCATGGATTTTTGATATTTTTCTTGTTTTTTTTTTGTTTAATTTACATTTATGATCACAATTACGTTTGCTCTTTGTTCCGAATGAGCTCCAGTGTATTTATAAATTGAGAGCTTTACCACTCAAATACAGTAGACCTGGTTTGTTCCTAGTTTAGTCCTGGTTTAGATATTTAGACCTCCTTAAGTTATGATTTAGACTAGGTTTATATCTGGTAGTTTTTGTTTAGTCCTTGTTTAGGACCTATTTAGCTAAATAAAATAGTACCTAGGAGTCTAGTGTGAACAGTTTGATAACAACTGTGTTATAATCCCATACAATCCAATGAAAAATCCCTAAGCATATCTTCAAATATGTCAACATGTTGGTCATATTTGCTGACTGACGTCGCTCTATGATGCAACACATGGAGGAGTAGCTGTATCTATGAAGCTTCAGCAGACGCCCAAAGACTGTCAAGTCAAGATAGTTTACAGCAGGTTCTTCCTCTACGTCATCAACTGGGGTTTCCCTCCAACACAAATCTGATAAACTTCTTAATTATTTCTGATACAAGGCAAATGTGAAAGATGACTAAAGAATGGTTTAAACGGTGGTGTAAGGTTGTGACTAGGATCCCCATTGCGGGTTTTTGACTTGTTCTTGACCTGGTTATGTACAGTATATGTTATCTATCTATGAGTGATTTAAAAACTTGTGTTGACTGACCTTCACCAGCAGTTCTCGGCTCAGAGAGTAGTTATTGTCGTCAGAGAAGATTTCTGACAGTTCACGAAACATCCGGAAACTCTCCCTGAAGACAAACAAAATGACATTAAAATTAAACAGAAAAAATATAGTCTTGGTGAATGCATTTAGAGAAATCTTTGAACACACCGTGACACCTCTTCCCAGGTACGTTTGAGGCGGTGGATGGAGTTACACTGAAGCGCTGAGAGAATGGCCCTCAACGACGAGAAGTTCTTCAAAATCCGACATTCCTGAACACACCATGAACACAACACAGTCAGGACAAACTGCTCAGAACAAGTTAACCAAAAACATTGAATCAGCTGCTGCTATAAACAATTACAATAATCAAGGCTAATGTAAGAGATCACAAGAACTACTTTAAAATTACTGATTTATGTCTTCTTCGACTGGTGCTTTTGGAAATACTTAAGCAAATTACCTGCCTCCATCTAACCATATCTGCATCCTCGAAACCTCTCTTTACATGGTCCTACCACAAATCATAAATTGTTTAATAATATATAATTCTGTATATTTCTGACCCGTGCGACGTCGATCCAGCGCTCCAGTAGCCGTGCCCTCTGCGTGTGCTTCAGAGCGGGGTTACTCAGGCAGGTGGTGATCACACAGTTAGTCACTGAGTTAAACTGAGCCACGGTCGCTCTGATTGTCGGCGCCAAGTGCTCTTTGCCCTTTTTGTCCCTCTGAGACCATATACCGCCCAGACAGTGGTACGGCACCACCTTCTTAAACAGGTCCTGTCATTAGAAAGAAAATATATTATTGTGGGTTCTCTCTCTTCCTTTGAATGTTCAAAGACATGCACCTTTTAGGACAATTGGTGAATCTAAATGGCCCACAGTAAGTGAATAAGAGAGTGAATGGTTGTCTGTAAGTCTTCAGTGTCAGCCCTAAGACTAAATGGACATTGTTTATGGTGTACCTGCCTAATGCCCATAGTCGCTGGAATAAGATTGGGCCACCTGCGACCATTAATGGGAATATGCAGAGGTACAGTATACAGTATATTTTTCAATAATATGCAGAAACTTTCACTGTGTGGTTCTTTTAACAACTTTAGGCTGAATAAAAATGAATGTGATATGAATTTATAGATGAGTTTAGATCAGAAATGTATTGACACGGCGCCAATATGATGGACATTACATTTAATTGTAAATTAAAGCTCTGAAATCTCACCGCGTCCATGAGAGTGAACTGCTCTGCCACCATGATGGGGTCAAACGACAGGAAACTAAAGGCTGGGAGTTCATCTTCAAATCCACTCTCCTCCTGCGTCGCAAATGGACAGCCCATATGTTCACCTAAAGAAATCAACAAATATAAGTTATGACCTACAGCCCATTAAAGCCCTTCCTAAAACACCAACCATGATAAATAATCTGTTGCCTCATACCGTCTGAGTCGGTGTCACAGTGCTGACGTCGGCGGAAGTGTGCCAGCAGGTTCCGGGCTCGTCTCTCCAGGTCCGAGCCAGGGAAGTGCAGGTGGATGTAGGACAGCAGCTGGAGCAGGGACTCGTAGTTCGGAGGAGACCAGAAATCCTCAGAGTACTGGTCCAACCAGGCCCCGAGGATCGAAGACACAGTACTGAGAGAGAGAGATTATCAGCAACTAGTTAGCACCAGAGCTAATGTTTAAAGCAGAGCACTTCCTATTTCGAGAACAGGTCCTTATTTATGCAGCAGATTGATTGTTTTTAGGCCCCACAGAGTCCTAGGTTTATAAATACTATATACCTTTTTTCAGTACACCCAATTAATTAACAGTGTCAAATTTGGGTAATATTTAAAAAATGCAACTTGTAAAGATCCTCCTTAATACCTTTAACTAGCTGAAAATAAAAGACTGGAATCTTATTCAGGTATTAAACAAAACCTACTGACTGACTGGTCTCAGAACGGGGTATCACAAATCAAATCAATCCCGTCAGCTGTGCCTGGTCTGTTTACCTCTTTCACTCAGAGCACAGCAGCCTAAAATTTAATAATTGCAAATGCTGTAGTGTACTCAGTATTTGTGTATGCAGTATTTTGTTCCTGTTTTTCTCTGTTGTAAAGAC
>JAVQKH010065065.1:0-10304 GCA_036025875.1 Mogurnda adspersa | reverse complement strand
ATGTTTAACTACATCTAAACCATAGACTTTTACAGTTTCAACCTGGTCGACAGAATATATCTATAGACCGTGTAGTATATTAATGTATTATTTTTACAGGAAGGTGAAGGAGATCCCTGTTGGTTTTAAGCAGTTCTTCAGCTCTGCTCTCAGCCTCAGCTCTGTGTCTCTGTCTGGGACCAGGCTTCCTGTGGACGCTCTCAAGTAAGACGTGCACATAAATTAATGTAGATACTTTTTTAATGTCTGTCCTAAACCCACGGAATGATGGTGATGTCAATATTATTTTTTGCTAGTATGACATCTCAAGACTGCCAGGACTACACTGACCTGTATTTCTCCTCCACAGAGCTCTGTTGTTGGGCCTGGGCTGTAACCCGAACCTCAGCGACGTGTCTCTGGACCTAAGCTGCTGTGAGGTAAGGTCTGCACCAGAGGTTCTCTTTTTTAATTATTATATTGAAATGCATTGCTTTATAAAGTTTGTCACAATGATTGGACATTTGTACAGCAAATTTCATGCACACTTCTATTCTTCAAACTAGATGAGTTTTGTGTCGTGTGTAATGACTTGAGATAGTTGAATGTCAGCTCTCCGTTGTGGATTAGTATTCGCAGTAACTGTCTCTGTGAATGTACAAAGAAGGGAACTGACCAAGTTGATATCCCGCCTTTTTTTTTTAAGACTGGAATTTGCAAATGTTAGAAATGAAAAAAAAAGTATTCAAATGTTTTTACCTCTTTCCTCAGTTGCGTTCTGCAGGTTCTCAGATTCTAGAAGGATGCATCGCTGAGATCCCCAACATCACCAACCTCGACATCTCTGACAACGGTGTGTAACCCATTTAGTACGTTTATCTAACATCATAATAATCTGTGTCTTATTTAATATTTGAATATATTTGTCATACCCAGGTTTAGACATGGACCTGCTGACTCTCCTCGTGTGGCTCTCCAAAAACCGCTCCATCAGACACTTGTCTCTGGGCAAGAACTTCAGCAACATCAAATCCAAGTACGAATCAATGCACAATATTCCCTTCAACAAGAAATTTATAAAATATTCTGTTATAGCTATACTTTTTTTTTTTTACAGAAATGTATCTCAGGTTATGGATAATCTGGTTCATATGATTCAAGAGGAAGACTCAGTGAGTACAACTGCTCTAAACTTGTACTGGGACTAAACCAGGACTGAGGAGCATGTACTGGGACTAAATCAGGTCTAAAGCAGGACTAATGAGCAAGTAGTGGGACTGAACCAGGTCTAAACCAGGACTGAGGATGACTGAGGATTTTACTTTTATTTAACTCTTGTCTTTCCCTCCAGCCGCTGACGTCTCTGTCGTTGGCCGACTCGAGGCTGAAGTCGGAGCTGTCCATAGTGCTGAACGCTCTGGGCAGCAACACGTCTCTGACCAAGCTGGACATCAGCGGGAACAGTATGGGCGACATGGGAGCCAAGATGTTAGCGAAGGCCCTGCAGATCAACTCCAAACTGAGGTCTGACGCAAGAAATTACATTTGATAGAAGTTTTTGGCCCAGTTAATGGTAGTAACGTTGTTTTTTTGTTTTGTTTGTAAGCTGAAGTTTCTATTCTGAAGCTCATTTATCATCACATTGACTTTAAAGTTGTTGCATTGTTCCCCTGCACTGTTATTATTTCTTTGTCTTTTTCAGGACGATTATTTGGGACAGAAACAGTGTGAGTCCTCAGGGTCTGCAGGACGTGGCCTCTGCTCTGGAGAAGTCAGTACTACCTCTACTTCTACCATTATTGTTTATTATATTCATGTGTATGTGTTATTTATATTTTTTCAGAAACTACACTATCCGGTTCATGCCTGTGCCCATCGTGGACGCAGCTCAGGCTCTGAAGGCCAACCCCGAAAAAACTGAGGACGCTCTGCTCAAGGTATTTACACACAGTCAATGGGCCTGGAAAACCATCTGGATCCAGGATCTTTTAAAGCAGTTGTTCCCAAACTGGGTCCACGAAGGTCCTGAGAGGGGATCACCAGTCTGTCTATGTCTATTTTCAAGTCTTTATGAAAATTGTTGATTTAAATGAATAACAAATATCTAAACAATTATGCAATATTTAAACAAATCATTTTAAGCTATTTATAGTTAATAGAATGTATTGTTTACAATGTTTTCAATAGAAATTTCAGTAAAGGTTTGTTTTTTGATGGAAGATTTTAGATTAGGTGGCTGTGCAATATTTTCAGATTTTGAAGCGGGCAGTGACACTCTTGACTTTGGGAATGGCTGTTTGGAAGGATTCTGTGCAACCGACTAACTGTAGCCACAAGGGGTCAGTAAGGAGTTCGTGTTTTTTTCTTGTTGCAGATGGAGCAGTATCTTCTGAGGAACCACGAGACTCGTAAATACCTCCAAGAACAGGCTTACAGACTTCAGCAAGGCATCGTCACTACCACCACACAACAGGTATTAGCTGGTGATTTGTTCTAGATAATCCAACATGGCTGCCATCGTTGTATCTAAACATTGTACATTTATGAACTGAAAATGTATGTAGTGTGATTTTTTTTTTGGTGCCAATAGTGTTCAGTTTTATATTTATTAAAGTTTCAAGTCTGACTTTCCTCTGTATTTGTGTCTTGTGCAGATGATGGATACGATGTGTGTGAAGGTGCAGGACCATCTGAACTCCCTGAGGTTCTCTGAGGCTAACTGTGTTCAAGAGGACGTCAAGAGAGCCCAGAACCTCATGAAGGACGCCAAGAACTCCAAAACGGTCAGAACTACAATACAGTACACCCTACACAGTATTTATACATGTGTCTACCTCCAAAACAGAACTACAATACAGTACACAATACAAATTATTTATACATGTCAATTCTGCCTAAATCTGTCAAGCAGTGCCTTTAAAAGATACTGCCTGTCTAAGTTTATGTGATGATGTAATGTCAATGTGACCTCTGACCTCTGCAGCTGCTGCCAAACCTGTACCACCTGAAGAACAGCGCCCCCAGTGGCCCCTGTGTGGGAGCCATTCAGGACAAACTGGAGTCTATGGCCGGAGAGGTGTCCCAGGTCATGGACGAACAACTACAGGTTTGTACTGCCTTAACATGAAAGATAATTTTGCATTTATTTAGCATTTTATTTTTACGAATATTGCGTTTTCTGATTTGTTATAACAATAATTTTGCAATATGTGAAGGGACATCATGCCACAAAGTTCTAATTTCTCACAATAGTTAAGAGAGTTAGAGAGTTAGAGAGTATTCTTGATCAGTTCCCTGCCCTAAAACCGTTTTTTTGTCGCCAGTCGATGCTGGTGTCGATGGTGAACACGGTCGAGTCTCTCTGTCCTCATGTGATAAAGAGGAGCGGGCTTCGTCAGGAGCTGTTACAGAAAGGATCTTCGAGAATGAACATCCCTCAGAGCTTCGTCTCCACCACACTGTTAGAGCAATCAGGAGTGGACATCATCAACAAGATCAGGTCTGGACCGGGTCTGAACCAGGACTAAAACAGGTCTGAACCAGGACTAAACCCATGACACTGTTAGAGCAATCAGGAGTGCACATCATCAACAAGATCAGGTCTGGACCGGGTCTGAACCAGGACTAAAACAGGACTAAACCAGGACTAAACCCATGACACTGTTAGAGCAATCAGGAGTGGACATCATCAACAAGATCAGGTCTGAACCAGAACTAAACCAGGACTAAAACAGGACTAAACCAGGACTAAACCCATGACGCTGTTAGAGCAATCAGGAGTGGACATCATCAACAAGATCAGGTCTGGACCGGGTCTGAACCAGGACTAAACCAGGACTGAACCAGGACTAAACCAGGACTAAATCACATCTAAACTAACGACACTGTTAGGGCAGACAGGAGTGGACATCATCAACAAGATCAGGTCTGAACCAGGACTAAACCAGGCTTGAACCAGGACTGAACCAGGACTAAACCAGGTCTGAACCAGGACTAAACCAGTACTAAACCAGGACTTAACCACATCTAAACCAACACTGTTAGAGCATACAGGAGTGGACATCATCAACAAGATCAGGACTAAACCAGGCCTGAACCAGGTCTAAACCGCGTCTAAACCAGGTCTAAACCACGTCTAAACCAGGACTTCACCAGAACAAAATTTTTGTAGCGTTTTTATTGTTTTTTGCATCATTGAAAACCAATCATTACACTAACTTCTTCTGTTCCAGTGAAGTGAAGCTGAGCATGGCGTCGTTTCTCTCGGATCGAATCGTGGACGAGATCCTGGAGTCTCTGTCTAAGTCTCAGCACACCCTGGTATGGACCAACCCTATTCTTTTATGTATCTGCAGATATCCTATCACCGTGGAACAATAAATGAAATAAAGTGTTTTTTAGGCGGGCCATGTGTCTCGTAAAGGCCAGCCGCTGGTGCAGGACCCTCATCCGGAGACGGAGGTCATCGAAGAGTCCGAACTACAACAGGAAGAGGAAGTGTCTCTGGACAGGAAGCACTCGCTGGACATGGACTCCTGTTTGGTACTGACGTCACATAATTAAAATTAAAAGTCACATGGATAGATGACATTTTGGTGCATTCTAAAAAAAGAAAATTCAGAATAATATCAGAAATAAATCAAGTCTAAAATTTTAGGGACAGGGGTGTAACGTCAGGCAGTGCAACAGAACTGGGGCCCAGGAGGTTGAGGGGACCCAGTCTAAACCAGGTCTAAACGAGGACTAAACAAGGCCTAAACCAAGGAGGTGTAAACCAGGACTGTCAAATAAAATGTAATAAACCAGGACAGAGCCAGGACTAAACCAAGACTAAACAAGGTCCAGGCTAGAACTAAATCAGGATTAAACCTAGACTTAACCAGGACTATAAAAATCTGCCCCACAGCCTTACACACATCAAAATCCTCGTTTTTTTTCATGTTCTCAGATGACTCCTAAGTCCAAGAGGAAGAGTATTATGGTCCGGATGCTGCGGCCTGTTTCTGTCGCATTTGGTAAGTCCCATCCCAGCTACTATGGGCCTGAGGCGGGTTTAGTCTCAGGGCTGACAGATTCTCCAGTTCACCTATACATGCACGTCTTTGGAGAGAACCCACAGTAACATGGGGAGGAGATGCAGACTACTCTCAGAGATCAGGAGTCAAACCCACAACCTCATAATGAAAGATAATTGTCTTATTGTCCTCTCAGAGCTGGAGTTTGATTTGGACAAAGCTCTGGAGGAAGTCCCCATCCACATTGAGGACCCGCCCCCTCCACATCACGCTTTAACGTCGTTGGACAGACCAGCTGTCCATCACTATGAAGCCCCGCCTCCTGACCTGCCCCCGGTCCAACACCAGACGCTGGACCACCAAACCAAAAATAGACCAAAACCAAAGAAGAGGACTAGACCATCAAGGACCAAGGTAAGCCCAGGACTAAACCGGGACTAAACCAGGACTAAACTAGACCAAATACAGACCCAAACCCAGTAAAAGTAAAGTACATGCAAGCCTGTTTTCCACTAACCCAAAAGAACCTTATTTAAGACTATCTTCAGCAAATAAGAAGCGTAACTTTGGGCCCTGTGGGACCAAAAAACGGTACCAAATCCACATTCCGTAAACAAATTTGACAACAAAATTCAACATCAAAAATCATCAAAATTTATATGAGGGTCCGCCTGAATATTTCTCTACTACAACATCTCTAACTTTTCCCTACTTCACTTTATCAGCATGAAATTTGGCCCTTGTGGTGTTCAGATGATGCACTGTGGAACCATAGAGTTTTGTCTTAAGAAGGTGACATTCAGTCTGCAACAGTCAGTTTTTATTAGGCTGATTTTTTTTTATTTATCTTGATGATTACACTTGTACCTAAATCTCACAGGTCCTAATGCTTTTAACATGCCTTCTCTACAACAGAAGTGCGGAACAGTGAAAAGGAACTGCTTTGACTTTGAGATGGTTCACATACAGTTTGTGGAGTAAATGACAGTTAAACCAACAACAAAACAAAGACTAAATCAGGATTTAACCAGGTCTAACTCAGGTCTTGTCCATCCCCAGCGTGTCCCAGCTCCCTCTGCTGCTGCTGCTGTTGCCGCTGACTCGGGGCAGAACAGTTTCATGGACAAACTGGACGAAGGACTGGACGAGTTCTTCTCCAAAACTGTCTCAAAACTCAGCTTCAAGTAAGAGATTATTTTGTAAATTTTAGTTTGCGTAAATAAGGCTGCAATTGACATCTGAGGCAAAAAATTGAGAGATCAAGAAATCAAATGAAAACTTATGCTGAGCTTTTTTTATTTATTTATTTACTTATTTTTATAGATAGATTAGATTAGATATAGATCCTCAGCCCTCGTAGAATACATTAATCCTGTTCATTCTGAAACATCAGTACAGTAAAGATTTTTATACTGTTCATATTTCTCTAGGCGTCCTTTGACCAAAACCAACTCTCAAGAAACGGAGAAGAAACGTGAATCCAGACGCAGCGGCTTCTTCAACTACATCAAATCACGGACGTCTCGCTGCGAAAAGTCCAACAGCGGCACAGCGGCGGCCATTACTCCTCCAGCTGCTTCTTCTCCTCCTCCACCTGCAGCACATACCTCTACTGCCCCCGCTGGAGAAGAAGAACCCCCTCCCTCAGTGAAGACCCCAGAGCCTCATGACGCTGTCAGGTCTGAGTCCCAGGACCGGACTGAAATCGAGGCAAAAATCTCAAACGAGGCTGAGAAAGTTGAACTGAAACCAGAGAAGAAGCCAGAGCACGCCCCCCACGTCCCGCGCCACATGGGGGTACCTGTCCTGGGACTCAACCTGATGGCAGAGATGAAGGCGCGGCAGGAGAAACTGGCCGCTCAGAAGGTGACAGACGCCATTTTGGGTCTTTGTGTAATTACTGAGTCCACATTTATTGACTTAACTCACTCGAAGGTCTTAAACAGTGTAAGTGTGGATTTAGTTAAAGTTAGTCTTATTTAGTTCAACCAAAAAGGAGCAGTTTTTGTTTAGTAAATAAATGTGAGCGGGTGAGGGAGAGGCCAGGGTGTTCCCCGCCTCAGGCCCAAAGTAGCTGAAAAAGTTTCACACCTTAATCTAGGAATCTTACACGTTTGGGAATGAGTGGAAGATATTGTTGACTAATTCACACTTCTAGCCCTTTTAGTACATTTATCTAGTTGTGGTTTGGTGATAAATGTGCAATAATGTCAATTTTAAAAAATCTATAAAATATAATATTAATTGACATCTTTTTTTTTTTTGTTCAGTCTGAAGCTTTGGCCAAGACGGAGAAAAAGGAGAGAATGGACAAAGAGGGCAAAGTGGACAGCACACCAGGTGACATTTACCTTTAAGTGTCCTCTAGATGGTGATTGGATATTGACTATTGTTCTAGATAATCTAATATATATGTAGTGTGGTTTTTGTTGAGTAAATGTATCTCTCTATCTGTATTTTTTATTTTGCAGTTTGCTCACTTAATATGTGCAGTATGTGTCTGTTGTATGTGTTATTAGTCAAGGCCAGAGATTTTCATTTTCGCAGCACTCTGAGGCACAGAGGATATCAATATGTGTGTCAAGAATCCTCTAAATCAAATGAGGCTTTGTTTTTTTGATAGTTGTCCTTTAAAAAGTTTATTTTCAACATGATCATACAAATCACAATCTTCTTGTGACATAATATGGTCAAAAGACTATAATTTGGACGCTTTTCGTTGCAGTCAAACAAGAACCTCCTCTCCCTCCCCCTCCTGTCTCACCCGTCCCACCTCTCTCACCTGCCTCACCCATCCCACCTGTCTCACCTGGTCCCTGTGATCCTGACGACTCCAGACCTGAACCAGCTCCAAGAGCCAAACCCAGGACCTCCACTGACCCCACCAGCCCCATCAGTCGCACTGTCTCTGTGGAGGGTAAGGCAACACTCAAAGACTCTAAAATAATATATTATTACTAAGCAAGCCTAACAGATTGATTGATTGGTCAGTGCTTCCTGGATTGGGAGGGGCTAGGGAGAAAGGGGGAGGGGATAAGGAGGAACCGAGCGAGAATACAGGACATGTTTTTGATAAGAACATTAGAACACGGGAGAAAGATTAGTTTTGGTTTAGCATTGCTTTGACTGCACAGTTATTTAGATTAGATTAGGTTTTTTCCCCCATTTTTTTTTTATTTACCAGTAATTTATTTTAGCTTCTGATCATGGGTACTCCTCAAAATACTATGACACCAAACATCACTCAATAATTGCGATTTATTGCGTGCCTTTGTGGTTAATTCTGTTTTTGTGTTGAGTATATGGTTAATGTTTTATTTTTTTCAGATGACTCTTCTGCTCCACTTCCCACCCCTCGCCTGAAGAGGGCGCCGTCAGAACAGAACCCGGACGGCAGCGTTAACATCGAGGTCACGTCACCGGTGGACAGTGAGTACACGAGAACAACAATGCAGAAGGAACTTTGATATATACGAAAAGTTTTGTTGATCCACTTGTGAATCAACTAATATTTAAAAATCTTTATCCTCTTGTCTTTCCAGGTGAATGTCCGTCAGAAGGTGATGCGTTCGAGTCCCCTGTGAGTGTGGGACATCTTGACGTCAGCAGCAGAGCCTGGTCGTCCTTAAAGAGAACTCAGAGTCCGGACTCAGAGAGGACTGAGGAGCGAGAGAGAGCCAAGTCTCTACCGGCTTATGGTTAGAACAATCACTGTATTTCATTTTAATACATTACCTTAAGTAGGGCTATATACTAGTACTAAAAATTTGTAGTTTTTCTTTATATTTTGACATTTCCATTTACCATGACACAGATAAAAATTTTGAAAAATTTTGTGACACAAATTTGGCTTTTTACAAACTATGAAAAATATACTTTCTTCTGGTAGATTATTTATTTATTTACTTTTTTATTTATTTATTTATTTCTTATTAATTAATTTTATAAAAGGGTTTGGACTGGTTAGTTTAATAACTACTGCATCCGCACTTTTCAAAGCAGCTTTACAATTAATTGCGTTATTCATTTATTACTCATTCACACACTGACTGGTGGTGGTAAAGCCCTGTGGCGGACTGACAGAGACAGGGCAGCCATACCACTGTCCAACGTCAGGATTAAAGCCGCCATTTTTCCAGTTATATGACGACTGAGCGTGGTAAGCAGGGCACTAACTTAATTCAGAAAGTCAAGTTTGCATCGTACGTCCCTTTAAAGTAAATTTATATTATTTTATTGTATCTTTATTTAACCAGAAAAGTCTCACTAAGGTTAAGAATCTTATTTACAAGGAGTCCTGGCCCAAATGTGACACCTATACGTGACGCTATCTATGTAAATATGTACTATATACCAGTGGTTCTCAAACACTGGGTCAGGACTCTAAAGTGGGTTGCTAAAGCTTCTAATTGGGTCACAAAACATTTTCAGTTCCAGAAATTTAGTTTTTGGTATGTCCATAATCACAAAAACAAAAATAAATAAACAAAAGAAAAATAAATACATAATTGAATCAGAGTTAGAAAAAGCAAAACATTAAAAAAGAAAAAAATAAATGTATTACAAAAAATTACCCGATAGTCCTGTACCAAACTAAAGCTAGGTCGTGATTATTATAGCCAAACAAAATAGGTGTCCCCTGAAAAAAAGTTTGAGGAGCACTGCTATATACTGTATAGGGGTGATACAGAAGATATGGGATTATTGCAGCTCCTTATATGGTCCTGAGGAAGTGTCATGTGACCTGTTCATTCATAAATAATTCCTCTGATGGTTCTATAGGTTAATGACAGAAACAGGTGAAGGGCATTACTTCAGAAGAGTTTATTTTAACATACGCAGTATTTTTTTAGTCAGTATACGTCTTGTTTCTGTGTATTTTATGTACTGCGTGTTATATTGTGTTTCCAGTCACGTCTCTGTCAGCGTCTGGAGCTGACCCGGGATCAGCTGAAGACGACCTGAGCCCTGGGTCCGGGTCTGAGGAGGAGGAAGAGGAGGAGGAGGAAGAACTACAGCGGCAACATGAGGCGCAGTGAGCTCGTACTGAACCTCCCTCTCCCCAGACGCTTCCCCCAAAATAAATCTGCTATAACTGTTTCTGACTGACATTAACAAGAGCATTAAACTTTGTAGAACTCTTCGGTAACACTTTGTAATAACTACACACTATTAAGCATTAGTTAAGAATTAGTAACCAGATAATATACATTAAACATCTGTGATAATTAAGTATCTATAAACTGCTTATTCATTCAAATTCAAATGATTGTTAATTTCATATTTATTAATGCTTTATTATTGCTAAAT
>JAVQKH010063438.1:0-10652 GCA_036025875.1 Mogurnda adspersa | reverse complement strand
CCTACTTAAGCCTAGTTTTAGTCCTTGTTAAGTCTTTTATTTTAAAGCAATTTTAACTAAAAAATCAAGGAACTATTTCTGCTTAATTGAACTTGCATCAAAATATAGCAAAAATGTTGATATGAGTCCACTTGTGTCCAGTCTGTGCTGCCCCTCGCTCATAAACAGGCCCAGTGCTGGTCCAGTCTCCTCTCGGTTGATGGTAATGATCAGGCTGTTGTTTGGGCGGCTGCTGCAGATGCTGTGAACGCTAATGCGGGGGGTTCTCCACAGTCCCAGCACTACCTCTCTAATGACGCGCTGGTGGTTTTAAAGAGGAAAGGCCAGGTCGTGTTTTCATGCTGCTGTGGTGCTCGAGTGTGGAGTGGGCTGAATGGTGCTGTCCCAGTCTGTGTGGAGCTGTAAAGGGCATTTCAGTGGATCACTGAGAGTAGTAGGATGACGCAGAAGAAGACATGTCAGTGAATCCAAATGGTCTGATGGTGGTGTGGGACCAATGTGGGGGTTGCTTTTGTAGAGATAGAAGATCTCTTTTAAAAACAGCAGCTCATTATGGAGCGTTCTCTTCCTCCCGTGAATGTAAACACAGTGTGTCAGTCACACTTAGGCTCACTGCACAGGACTGGGGCGGGGGGCTGTGGGGGGCTCACTGCACAGGACTTAGGCTGTGGGAGGGACTCGGGCTGGGACAGAACTTACGAGAATGTGTGTGTGTGTGTTTTTTTTTTTTATGTTTTCAGATAATGCTAGGCCTGGTCACTTTAATTGACTATAGTTTAGATGTGGCATTTACAAAAATGTATTTATGTTGATGTATTTAACCATAAAGTTTATATAAAAGTTATAACAGTAAAAATAAGGTTTAATCAGCCGTCACAAGTATTTCTACAGATATTAATACAGTGGTGGGAGATGGTGATGGTGAAACAGGCTGCACAGTCTGGATAGAACAGAAGAATATTTGTATGTCCCAAAAATATATTCAGTATAAATTAGTAAGGCTTTGCCCTCATGTCAGGACTATATTTATTCATAACCCGTCTTTATTGACTCCACAGGGGCGTCGTGTTTGTTCAGGGTGACATTGGACTGTCCTCTCTTTCTTGTAAAGACTGTTTTTTCCAGCTCTGGTCAGCTCGGGTTTTCCAGCAGACTGAGTGATGTGTGAAAACACTGTGTCTAAACATAATGTGTGAAGATGCTGTGTTTTCTTTAGCCCGGGGCCCCCGCTGAGAGGGGCCACACACACCAGGGAGGGCCCCCTCTAGGACCATCTTCAGTCATTATCTTATCCTTCACAGTGACTGAGGCAGAGAGCTGCACAGCGTCACAGGCGTAGCAAAAAAAAAAAATCAAGGAAACCAATTGACTTAAATATTGAGCAAATGTATTAGGTTCAAATTATTAACTCTTTGGGGGTTGTCTCTTTTTACCCTTTTTTTACACTGTTGTACTGTGCTTTTTCTCCTATTGAACGAGTCTGTAATAAAATGAATTGAAGTTGAAAATGACCTCAGTGGTTTGTTTTAACTAAAATTGCTCAAACAGCCACGTGGTCAACTGGTCACTATCCAGAGTCTCTGCTTAAGGCCCAGTTGCTTGGATAAAAGTCAACCATACACTATAAAAATATTTCCTTAAAAAGTCAAGACAGTGAGTTAAGGTTAGTATTTTTGAGTCAATATACCTAGATTTTGAAAGTAAGGTACATTTTGTAGTGAGTTAATGCTACACGTTACATGCAAAGACCATTAGGGATTGCGGTGGGTCAGAGCCTATTCCAGCTACTTTGGGCATGAGGTGGGATACATCCTGGGCCTTTTCACTATAGAACATGGTACCACTTTACAGCACGGTAGTAATGCACTAATAAACTGGAAATTAATATAGTAATTTGGTTTATTCCAAGTAATTTCTATGCAATTACTAATCCTAATAGGTTACGCACTAGGTTATTGTTGATTGTATTACTATCTAATTATCTTATTACTATCACATGTCATGAAATTAGAATGCACTATTTGGTAATTATCTATTTTTACTATATTATGATCTGTTTATTACCACACTATTATATACAGATCTTTACACTGTCATGCAATATATTTTAAAATGTCAGATTAGGGGCATGTTCCTTTAAGGCATCTTTTTCATCCTGGCCCCATCCACTTCGCTTTGTTAGCCAATGTAAACAAGTGAAAGAACCAACAAGATGAGAGTTCTTCACTTATTTTACCAGGTCTGTGTCTGATGAAAAAACATTATAACTTGGTAGATAAATGAGAATTGCAGAATTACATAATTTCGCATGTTCTCCCCGTGTCTGGGTGTGTTTCTTTTCTCTGGGTATAAGTATTCCTCCGGCTAAGTACATGACGAAGATCCAGGCTCAAGATCTGGAGATGCTTCCGACAGGTCGCCCCAGCGGGTTAAATGCAAAGGACAAATTTCCCACCTCATCCGCACAAACATCAATACAGATGAACAAACAGACATGTCAGGGTCAGAACCAGAACAGGAGGCATCAAAACACATAACAGGTGAGGAAGACTGCTGTGCTCTGACAGGAGAACGCTGGTGATCAGAGAGACACTGTGGAGAGGTTTGTGGTAATTTCTAAAATGCATAATTCATGGAGCGAAAGTTATCCTATCACTCCACAAACTCCAGCTGCGTCCAGGAGAAGATTGGAAGATTAAAATTTCATATGAGAACGGAGTGTTCGTCTTCAAGAACAGAAACAATACTTGATGTGACAAAAAATATGCAGGTCAGCTCACCGTTTCTTTCTGATAATATGGCAAAAATAGATGTGCCAGTTATATTATGTGTAGATCTATGGCATTGAAAATGAAAAAAAAATCTGTCTCTGAAGAGTTAAAGCTGCACTACATGATTTTGTGAGAAAAATAAAGCACTTGCTCTTCCCTCAGCCTCTAATGTTCATCGCAAACCCCTCCCACTGTCTCACGGATGGAGTACACACTGCCTTGTACGCGTTGACAAACTAGGAAGTATGAGAATAACGAGCAGCGGTCTGGAGTTGGCTTTCAAACTTTGTACTAAAAAATAAAAGTAGCTGTGAATAATTTAAAACTTGTATTTTGAAATAAAACATCAGCCCCTTCACATTATTCCACATTATTTCTAGTTCTGGATAGATAATGGATGTATTGGCCAATCAGAGCGCTCCTGTACTGTGGAAGCGTGTGATTGGTTTAACAGTTGTGTCCTTTGCTCTAAACAGAAATCCTTATAATACAGCCCACAGAGGGCCTCAAAGTCTCATTTTTTTCTCAGATGAATTCTCACATGCTGTACTATTGGGTCATTATATCTGTGCAATTACAAGGAAAAAAATCAGGTAGGGCTTTAAATGAAGAGCTCATATCTGCAGTGACTAGTGAGGGTGTGAAGTGATCAAAAAACAGTTATGGATCCTCTTCATCTATTCCATACGTCTGTGCATATCCCGACGGCGACCCGCGGTTCGAGCTGTCCCTCTGGGTAATAATTAGCTCACAACAAGAGCTTATATTCCCGTCTCCGCGGACAATTAGCGCACAGCACTTAGCCGTTATTTGTCATGTTTGTAACACAATCGCAGAACACAAGCACCCACAGTGGAATACGTGAGTTATGGAGCTGCCAGAACACCCCACGAGCTCGGGCTGCGATGGTGCACCAATAAACCTGTTTTAGTCCCAAATTTTCTCTCATTTAGTCTTTTCAGAGTTTAAAGATCAATGGAGGCTTATCAGTGTTGTTACTTATTTGTTGTTACACATTTATACTGTTTATAGAATTATGCAATATGAATACGCTGAAATAATATTTGAATAAGTTTATAAAAGGGTGATAAAAATAGAACTATAAAAAAGATGGTGAATGATGTAATGGGTTTTATTTTGGCAAAACAAAAGTGCTTTGTTTTGAAGGGAGCTCTACAGGAAATGTACTTGTTTTCACCATCTTGACTGTTACAAAAATTGTACGCTGTGTTATTGCTAGCCTGTTACGCTGTTCTTGTTCAAAATGCGAAATGAACAGTAAACGTTGAAGTTAAAGACATCCACCTCTGTCATCATTTTCAATTTCATTCCGCAACAGTGGGGTAACTCACAATCATTGCGCGTTTTTTTAAATACAAAAATGCATCTGGAACTTGTAAACAGGCAAAACTTCTAATGTATTTTGTAAGTTTTCATATAAATTTTTTTTAAATATTAAAAATAATCGCGCTGTGATTGTAAGTTACCCTATAGCTGCCATCTTTTAAACTCCTAAAATACAGAGTTTTCATAACCAAAGGGGGGTTGGTTCTGTTGCGCTCCATACAGATGGTGAGTGAGATGTCTTGCCCAAGGACACAGCAGCAATACAGTTTGGAGTGGGGTTCTAAGCATCAACTTTACAGTTTTAGGACGACCTCTCTACCACTGCCTCAAGGGTTCTGTATTTTTTGTGCCATTCCCAACTCCAGATAAATGGAGAAGTCAGGAAGGGTCCCCAGCACAACACTTAACGGTGGTAGGAGGTAGACACCGGGACAATAGTGACGGCTCCATCCACCAGTGGAGTGGGCAGCGGAGATTAGCATTCCCCTCTCTCCACGGCCACAGCTCACAAAATGTCAGACAGACGGCTACAGCTGAAATGCCAGGATCGCACTTATGTCAATTGGAAAATCGAATCAGAAGTTGATGTCATTTTCAAGCTTCACGAGCAGCGGTGCATGATGGGTATGTAGTCTTTGTCCACCGGCTCAGCTCCACAGTTCATCCAACAGCAGAGTTTATACCCGACACAGTGCATACGAGGAGAGGAGATAATAAAAGTGTACTGGATAACATCTAGAAGCTTTACTATTTGTTTGTGAAGCTCTTGCAGTGATTGGCTGTCAGTCTGTCAGTGTCTGTCTAACCGGCCAATGTTCAGGTGTGTTCTTAAGACCCACAGTTATTGGGGTGTTAGAGAGTTTATGAAAATGTTTTTAGTTTTGAAGATTAGGGTAGATGTTGATGACTTAACCCTCTTGTGGCTCTTTGTGCATCTTCTTATGTACGGTCAGTAAATTAATAAAGACGCCATCTGAATGCAATATAACTTTTCCATAGAAGGATGTGATTTGACTATTGTGAATGGGTTCTTTCCTTCAACATAGAAGTGTTTACTGAGTCTTGGATGTATACCACAGCTGCTGCACTGTCATGAGTTCACAAACAAATACATTTTAAGTTAAAACATTATGTTACAGGTCAATTTGTCGTTATGAGCTGGTAGATCTCAATGCCTTCAAAGATTAAGAAATAGTTTTAACTGAACAAACAGCGCTAACAATAAAATATACCCACTGCATTTGACACTCCTGTTTAGTCACTGTTAATAATAACCCAGTTTTAGGCTGTTGGTCTATTATATTTTAGTAACAGAGTAAGTTTTGGTTTCAGCTCTTTACAGATCGACATTTTAAATTTTCGGTAAAAAATTTATCTAAAACAATGCAGACCCCTGTCATGGGTGAAAACGACTTCACTGTCTACTGTTGAAAAAAAGAAGCAGTTCCCTTGATAACTGTGCAGTAGAAATACACAAGTACACACAAACATGATACAGAGAGAGACGTGATTAGAAACAGCTCTAATGTAGTTATGTCCAGCGGCTCCAGCCTCGGTCGTGACCTCGGTCATGTGTTCTCATGTGAGCGTTAGCTGTAGATGATGGCGCTTATGTAAACAGGTCAGTGCCAGTCTACGATCAGATCTCAGTCCTGTGCAGACGAACCTGTGTAGAATCCATTTATGCCACTTCTCCAAGACACACCGCTCACTCCTGCTTCGATCAGATCACAGCCTTCATGCTCCCCTGCTCCGATGACTTATGGAATATTTGGAAATACATTATTTATCTGCGCACTTCTACACAAAGTTCATTCTCAATTTGGTTTACCAATATTGCATTTGTATTGGCACACAAAACTAATATCATCCTCCACTTGGAAGTAGGTCCATCAGGCCTGAGGCTGGGACACATCAACAACACAAACTTATGGCAAAGGCATCAATAAAACACGTTGACATTGCAGTGAAGCTGAATTTGCAGATTTCTGTCTGAAACAAGATGACGCCCTTGATACCCATATTCCTTATTCTTCTGCTCATATACTTCACCTATTCATCACCTATAGGACATGTGTACCATTATCAATGCAGTATCTACTGTAGATTACCCCAGTTTTAAGTATGATTTCTAGAGGCTGCGCAATAGACCAATGTCAAATCTTTAATCTCCAAAGTCAAACCTGCTGGTGCCCTCCACATCTGCACTAACTCCATAAAGGACAGGGCCGCTCCCACATGAAGCGGTGCCAATTCCCACAGTGTCCCACGCAGCTCACGGCAGTGAGGCCCACCTCCAAAAATTACCTGCTCGTCATTGGCCATAATTCAGTCCGACGCAGAATTACACCAGCGCAGCCCTGTGTCATTTGTTCAAGGTGAAGCTGAGCACAGAGAAACGATTGTCCTCATAGGTTTCTAAAGGGATTTAGCGCCAAGGAGAACTGGAGAGTATTGAGTGGGAGCGGCGGATTTCCTCACCAGTGCTGCAGGGTGGGGAGGGGTGAGGAGAGACGGGCGGAGGCTTTCAAATGTCAGGTCCGCAGAGATTAACAGACAGAAGAAGAAACTGGGCTGGCTTCAACTCTCTGCCACAGACTGCACCAGCGCCGCTCGGCTGCTATTTTAGAATGTTAGCTTTTTATACAATGTACAAGAATCTGATCCTGATTTGAAACATTACACCATGTTTGGGCGAGCTGTGCCACCTTCAAACACGCTTTTCCGAAATTTGTCTGAACTAAAGTGAATCAAGTTGCTGACTGTTCTTTTGTCTTGAGCGGCACAGGAGATAGTTACCTGTTCATGAGTCAGGCTTGATATAAACCAATACATGCTGTAATTCAGTGATACGCCAAGACAATGTAATTCAACCATTTGATTTGTACCAAAAGCTAACTTATGTTTTAACCTGATGCAAACGAAATAATTCAATTTACAGTTTACATTTTAGGTAGCTTAGATTGGGCTTAGGTCAGCTGTTTAGCCTGCAGAAGAAAGCGTTGTTTCTCGTGTTCACCAGCTCTCACATTACTGCTGTCTGAATCTACATTTGGTCAAAGGAAGGTTTTGTGTCCTGATCTTTAACATTAACACAGACCACAGTATTTGACAGTTAGATAAATATTTCCTTAAAGCTGCACTACCTGATGTTGTAAAACTGTGTTTGAACGATGCACTCCCCTTTTTCTCCCCTCAGCCTCTGACACTCGTCTCAAATCCCTCCCATTGTCTCACACATAAAGCACACACTTCCTCATACAAGTTCACAAATCAGAAACTATCAGAATAATAAGCAGCGATCTGGAGTTGGCTTTTAATACTTAAATAGCTGTGAATAAGGTAATAAAACATATTTCGGAATATTTAAATTTACATTTACATTATTCCTGTTAGAGTCTAGTCTGGATAGATAATGGGTGTATCGACCAATCAGAGCGCTCCTGTCCTGTGGAAGCGTGCAATTGGCTAAACAGTTGCATGCTTTGCTCTAAAACAAAAGTTCCTATAATGCAGCTCACAGAGGGTCTTAAAGTCTCATTTTTCTCAGGTGATTTCTGTTATGTTGTACTATTGACTGAGCAATTTATTTTTTCCTCACATACAAGGAAATAAATTAGGTAGTGCTCAATAATGTGAATCCAGCTGTGGAGCAAAGTAAATAAAATGCAGGAGCTGCTGTAAAGTGACACCTACAGTATATACAGTAGCAAGGAACTTGAACTATACAACCTGTCTCATCTCTGTGAATGTGAATTATGATGGAAGTGTGTTTCATTTAATTACAGTCTTTTCCATGTCTCTGTAGTTGATTATTCCTCTTCAGCATGTGTCATTTCTTCATCACAGACCTGTTGGTTCGCTGTGGTGCAGACAGACATTGGTGGAGTGGAGTTACTTTAGATCTATTTTACCAAAACTAACTCTATGCCCAAGGTGACCTTCAGTTATCACATATTCACAAAGATATTGCACATTAATTCCTATCATTATGCAGTTCCATGTTTAAAGACCTCAAACACAGCACATAGAATATGCAGGTGTCTTTTACAGATACATTACAGTTCTCCATTTCTCCTAACGCACTTTTGTCTCAAAAGCTCTGCATATCCTTGTGTGCAGTTCCTTCACTAAGTCCTTCCTCTGAGCTGCACATATTTGAATCTCCATACAGTGAATGAGAGAGGAGAGAGAGGAGAGGCTACTGAGAACACACAGCTCATTGTTATGCATGAAAAGTCTGGCACAGGAGCCGAGTGTGGAAATCAGAGCGAGATGGAGGAACAGGGACTCTTTACACACCACTGGATTATTCACCCATAAACACTGTTTATATAGAAAAGTTGAACACTCGAGACGTAATATTTGAATAAAACCAGTAATGTCAGGGTATACAAGTACTATCTACTCCAACAGCTCATGTTCTGCAGTGGTCTTAATCCAGAGGGCTGCTGTTTCAGTTACAAAGAAACTACACGGTTGATTTTTTTTTTAACAACACAAATAATAATACAGATAATATTGACAAAAATAGAAGATATAGCCCTAATTTTTTAAAGCTTTAGACACCAACACAATGAAGTGCAGTAACTCAGAACCAAACAGTGATAGTGAACAATTAGGACCTCACCAAATCACTGTGACCAAACCTGTCAATGAGATACAAACGTCATCCTTCTCCTGCTTCAGCTCCTTCTTCCACAGTCCACGCTCCTAATTCCTTGTTTGTAATATCTTAGTAACACATTATTTATTTCAAAAGACTTTTTTCTGGTCTCTGATCTGACAATAAAGTAGTGTCTAATCTTAGTATTCAGTTAAATATCTAAGGAGTGCAAAAGTGTCCACCCACCTCCCATTAATTTTTTCCCAAAAAACTTTAAAAAAAATCTGTATATTAAGACTTTAGTGGGCTATGTTTTTGCGTCCCATTCTCTGCCCTAACAGTAAATAATAATTAATATTGGATGAGTTGTGAACAAAATGTACAGCTGTCCATAAACATTCTGAAACAGGAAGCGGCCGTGCCTTGTTTTGTATTTTGTCCGTCCTCATAAGCGTGGAGCGGAATGAGAGGGGCCTGTGGAACGTGATGATCTCTCTGAAGCAGTAACATTAGCCGCACAATAAGCTCTACACAAGCTGCATCACCCATCCCTCGTATAATCAGGACAATTACTCAATAATTCATAACTCCACAGCCACTGCATAAACCAGAGCGCTGCATGTCAGGCTCTACCTCTGCTCTCTCTCACCACTTCCTGTCTCACAGCTGCATTTCTCTGTTATTAACACCAGTGCTTCTCAAACTTTTCACCGCAGAATATATCTGGCTTTTCATGTACCATTTTATTTAGTTGAAAGTAGCCTAAACCAGTAATACACTAGGACTAAATCACAACTAGTTCTGAGGATAAAAGCTAGGATAAAAGCTGTTTTTAAATCTATTAGTCCGGCTTTTCAGGCTCCTGTATCTTTTTCCTGAGGGTAGGAGGGCACACAGTTGATGTCCTGGGAGAGTGCTGTCTTTGATGATTTTTCTGGCCCTGTTGAGACATCTGAAGTTGGTAGTCCCAGAGATTGCAGGGGTCGGCTGACTTGATGGCTTTCTGCAGGTCCTTCTTGTCAGCAGCAGAGACCAGACACCGACGCAGCGTTGAATGGAAATAATGCTCTGATGGTTGCCACTGGTAACTTTATTTTGCCTGATAATGCTAAATGGTAATAAAAAGCTAAGTTTAGACCTTACGGCATAACTGAACCTAATATTAAAATTGAGAAGAAGAAAATATTTAAATTATCAATATTAATGAATTGTAATACATGTTTCATGATAGTATAGTGACAAAAGTGTATTGTTCCAGCTGTATTATGTGTGGGCAGTGAAAAAAAAAAAAGCATTGGGCTGCACTATAAGGTACAAATAATCCTTCTAAATGATATGAGGCTTTGTTTTTTTAAGAGTAAAAGTAAATGTAACTAATTACTACCCACCTCTGTATACCACAGTAAAATTATACAAAGACAGTAGGATGTTACTGGACTGTCCTTGAAGAGCAGGTTAGAGAGGTGATCCTGTCCTGTTTATGGGAGTGGCCAGGTCTGTGGGGCCCCGGGTCTGGCCCCTGCCACAGCTGGAGCCTGAGATGTGAGCAGTGATCTGGAGAGGCCCCCGGGAGCCGCACAGATGGGACACACACGACACTGGGCTTTGAAGTGAACTCTCATTAAACAGAAGATCACGTGTCTCTAGGGATCTGGCACTGACGCTGACTTCCTCACCATCCCTCAGATCCTCTCATAAACACAGGTTAAACTGTTATAGAGAACTCATTTCTACATCTATATTGTCCCCACTGCATTGGTTCTCAAACTTTTCACACGAAGACAAAATTGGCACTTTTTTGATTTAAAAGAAGCTTCAATCAAGACCAGGACCAGAACTAAACCGGGTCTACCCCAGAACTAAACTTGGACTAAACCAGGAATATTTCAGGTCTAAATCAGGACTAAAACAGGCCATATCAGAAATAA
>JAVQKH010062942.1:0-10555 GCA_036025875.1 Mogurnda adspersa | reverse complement strand
CGATCCTCGGGCCGGCCGACCCCAATCTCTCTGGGTGGAGTCTGCATGTCCTCCCCGTGTTACCGTGGGTTCTCTCCGGGTACTCCGGCTTCCTCCCACCGCCCAAAGACATGCATGTGTTGGTCAATCTAAATTGTCCCTAGTGTGTGAATGTGAGAGTGAATGGTTGTTTGTCTTTGTACGTCTCAGTGTCAGCCCTGCAACTAACTGGCCCTTGTCCAGGGTGTACCCCGCCTAAGGCCCATAGCTACTGGGATAGGCTCCAGACACCCGCGACCCCTAACGGGAAAAAGCGGTAGAAGATGAATGAATATAATAAATAAAAATACTCAATTTGCAAAAAATATGAGAACAGTAAAACAATAAAAATAAATTACAATTTAAGCTCATTTTCAAATCTTTATTACAAAACTTTATTAAAAGTAAAAAGTGACCTGTGCTGTTGACCTGAACTCCTCAAGCAGAAAGTCCCCACCTAAGGCCCATAGTTGCTGCAGTCATGAAAAAAGGATTTGTATAAAAGTGATACTTTCCATTTGAACATAAAACATGATCTAACCTCCTCCAGCTTCAGCCTGAGCCCGGCTCCCAGACACAGCAGGTCTCTGTGAATATTCTTCATTTTTTTACAGCAGTGTAATATTCAGCCATTAATCTCCTGCTGAGCATAACAGGGACACCGTGGCTCCTCTAAGGTCAGTGTCTGGTCGCTCACATCTGGATTTGTCATCAGCTCGTCCCGAGACCGGACCGCGTCTCTTTAATAGTGCGCACCCTGAAAAGAAGGCTGTAAAGTGTAATCTTTGACCTTTGATTGTTTTGTATCTTTCTGTTTTCTCAAACTGTCTCAAACCTCTCAACAAATCAACTTTATTCATGAAGCACTTTAATTTCTTTTGCAGCTGTTTAAACTGCTGTACACAGGCATTAACAGAAAAAAGACCAAATAAAAATGCAGGAAAAACAGGAAAACACAACATATTTAAAGATAAAAACAAATATTAAAACAGAAAATATGAACTCACGTTAAAACACAAAGCAGTCAAAGTCATGTTAGTTAAAAACAGGCAGAGACTCTAGTGCCAACTCGTTCCAGGGTTTTGGAGCAGCAGCAGTAAAACAACGAGACATTTTTGCTCACAGAACTGCCGCTCACTGGACATTAATATCAAAGCATTCCTTGTTTTGAGACTTTTTTGGACATTTTTTCACCGTCTCGGTCTCGTCTCCGTCCTGTCAGTCCTCCACTTTCCTACAAAGGATTATTGGGAGTTAAACACTTAATTCAAATGAAATTGTGATATATTAAGCCATTATGTTTTTTATTCTGCTTTAATCTGTGTTTTTGTCCTGGTCTGGTCTTGATGTGCCTTGGTTTTGAACTTGACTCAGTCTCAGATCCTAAAAGTCTTGGACTAGTCTGGTCTTGAACACAACTTTATTCATTTACAAAAAGATCTGATGTTTTCTCTGATTTCCAGATCCACGTTTGTAAAAAGCGTGTCTGGCCTGGTGTAAACGATACGATACAGATAATAACTCCAAGAGATCTACAGCTCACGGGTCGGAGGTGGAGCCATGATCTTCTGAAAGAACATATGATCTTCTGTAACTGATTTGAACTGAAGAAACAGATGTGGCTCTGAGTCTGTTACACCTCCAGGCTTCACACCAGCTCAGGATAAATGTGCTTTTACTGCAGTTTCAGTTTATTGGACTAAAATAAATCAGGACTAACCTCATCTAAACCTAAATAAAATATTCAGAGATAGAAAAAACACCAGGACATGATCAGGTTTTATGCTACGTTTAGGAAGTTGGAGATTCGGATCTTCTGCCACAGTCATGTTGCAGTTGCTACTCCTAACGCTAATGACGCTAATGCTAATATCAATATTTCCATAATTCTCATCCTCGGCTCATGTTAGCGCTAGCAGCTCTGACGTTAGCATGATTAGCAGCGACAACGCATTACGGCACATTTTGTAACTCAGACGCTCCCAGGCCCCACAGCGGGAGTTACGTTTTTCACTTAAAAGTAAAGTAGGGCTTTTCAAATATTTTTTAAAGGGTCACAGATTTTGATGATGATTATAATCAGGACCCAAGCCCAGTTCTTGGTCTGGTTTAGTGCATTTTTTTGTCATAAAATCAGGTCATAGAATTATTTGTCCAATTTACTTTATCATTGTTATTTCTTGGAGATTTTGTTCCTTTTCATTTTCTTTTGATGTAAATGTCATATGAATGTCTTTATTTCTAAACTGAAATCTTTTTGACAAACCATTTAAAATCTTTGCCGACCCCCTTTTGGATCCCGACCCTGTCTCTGAGAACCACTGGTGTAAATTATAACCAAGACTACAGGACTGGCTAAACCGGGTCTAACCCAGGACTAAGCCTTTATCCATCAAACTCAATGTCCTTAAATTGAACTATCCCAAGACTCCTGACTCCAAGAAGGACCCCACGTACCTCGTGTGGCCCCCGCCCCACAGTCTGAGACCCCCTGCTTTAACATCTCTGTGACCTGAGTCTTTTGATGTGGAAGGGTTAAGTTTCTGCGTCAGACCCGTGATATATCGCCTCTCACCTGCCGCGTCTCGTAAAGCGACAGCTCCTCGAACCTCGTCCTCGGCTAAAATTCAATAATCTCATGTTCGCTCCGTGTCCGTGTCCGTGTCCGTGTCCGTGTCCGCTGCAGGCTGTATGTCAAGCGTGTGTCAGAGCGGCGGCCATCTTTGATTTCACACCCGCTTAAAGATCAAAGTGGAGGGCGGGGCTTGCAGGTTCACGGAGGGTTCTTGGAGCCGAGGAGGGTCCCGAGGGTCAAGGTCTGCAGACGCTCGAGCGTGTCTCAGTCATGTTCTCAATGCTTCATGAATCAAGTTGAAGCTGTTAGATCTGATTTTTGTTCTTGAAATTGGGCAAAAATAATAACTCAGTCAATAGTACAACATAACAGAGAAAAAAAAGAGTTTTAGAGCAACTGTTTAACCAATCACATGCTTCCACAGGACAGGAGCGCTCTGATTGGTCGATACATCCAGAATCTATCAGGAATAATGTGAAGGGGCTGATGTTTTATTTCCTTATTCACAGATATTTTTATTTTTTAGTTCAAAGTATTAAACTCCAGACTCGTTATTCTCAAACTTCCTGGTTTGTGAACACATACGAGGCAGTGTGTGTTTTATGTGTGAGACAGTGGGAGGGGCTTGG
Organism: Mogurnda adspersa; assembly: GCA_036025875.1. NCBI lineage: Eukaryota > Metazoa > Chordata > Actinopteri > Gobiiformes > Eleotridae > Mogurnda > Mogurnda adspersa. The sequence continues at coordinate 7,333 of JAVQKH010062942.1, read as the reverse complement.
GAAGAGCGTCAGAGGCTGAGGGGAGAAGGAGGGGAGTGCATCATGCAAACTTTAATTTATTTATTTTTTGCACATAATATGAAGGTTGACGGTTCAATTCCTGCTCCAACCAGTTCCTCATTTGCTGTTTTGTCCTTGGGCAAAACAAAAAAAGGGCAAAACGTGTTGAGCGTCTAAAAAAAGACAATATACATAAGAGTTTGAAACCAGATAACACAAAAGGAGGTCACAAGGTTTCCTAAATTGAAGCCTTCTGCGGAACTTTTTGAGGTTTTGTTTGAGATGGTGACAAAAGCCTTGTAAAGTGTGACACTTCTCTCTGTAAAAAGGACACAGGAGAAACTCGAAGCGACGCCCTAGAGCCTCGGTTCATGTATTGAGCTGTATTTCCCCAGCAGCAGCAGCAGCAGCAGCAGAAGAATCCAGCGCGGCAGATGGCGAGGCCGGTGCCCCCGAGGCCCGGAGCAACACTACACCCTGAGACTGAGAACCTCACCTGCTGCTGCGCGCCCAACAAACCTATCTCATCTTTGACCTGTAGTCGCTGATAATGGCGCTTAAAGAGAGCAACGCCGCGCCTGGGCGCCGGGGCAGAGGCTGGCTCTCCCGAGAGGCCAGGACCATGGGAACCAAAGGAAATCGATCTCTGGACCTGGCCTCTCGAGGAGGATCTGATTTCATCTACAGCTCACTGAGGCGACTGCGGCTGGGATCAGGATCTGACAGATTATCACGTTATCGTCTGTTTGTGCCACTGGAGCTCACTAATCTGACAAAGATTACACCACTTTACATTAAAGAGTTAAGAAGAAACAAAAGAACAAAACGATAGAACATTTAAACAATAATAAGTTAGGTGCATGTCTCTTTAAGGCCCTCTTTCCCCCTGCTGACCACGCCTACTTCACTGCTACAGCCAATGGAAAGTCACTGTAATTGAGACCAGGGGGTGGCTAAACCCTTACTAACAATAATGTGTTCAAAGGATAAATGTAGACTTTCAAGATATTTAGTTTAGACTTGGTTTAGTCCTGGTTTAGTCCTCATTGAGACCACATTTAGTCCTAGTTTAGACCTTGTTTGGTCCCATTTTGATTCTGGTTCATATCTGATACACTATGACTTACTTTGGGGGGGGCGGGGGTCCCCTAAACGACGGCCCTGCTCCAGCCAGTGCCAACTATTTCTTTACCTATCTACGTAAGCAAGCTTTTTCAGCTCTTGAGAAGGTCAGTGCCTCAACGCACAGGACGAATAAAACAAAACACAACTTTGGGAGAACATAACAGAAAATTCAGAAAAGTAGAGTCAGCACAACAGAGTAAAAGTTACACAAACACAACTGAAGATATACGTTTACACCAGAACTCAACAATACTCACGTAACCATGACAACAAACCTCGGACCGCAGCCTCGGACGACCGCAGTGGTTACGTTTTACAAACTTGTCGAGCCACAGAGAATGTTATTGTTGTTGTGTTTTTATTTTTTGTGTTGTTTTTCATGAGAAAGCTTCGTCGAGTGTGAGTCTGACCTCGGTTCCCACTGTGTCTCCACCGCACTCCGTCACAGCGGGCTCGTCCTCGTCCTCGTCCTCGTCCTCGTCCCCGTCCCCGTCCTCGTCCCCGTCCCCGTCCCCGTCCTCGTCCCCGTCCTCGTCCCCGTCCTCGTCCTCACTAGTGCCTCAGACTCAGAGTCTTTCAGGGATATGAGGAAAAGTCACCTGTCTGCATGTTTTAAAGCTGCACTACCTGATTTAATTTCCTTGTAATTGAGCAGAAATAACTCCTCATTCAATAATACAACATCACAGAAGTCATCTGAGAAAAATGAGACTTTGAGGCCCTCTGTGGGCTGTGTTATAAGGATTTTTGTTTAACCAATCACACGCTTCCACAGGACAGGAGCGCTCTGATTGGTCGATACATATCTATCCACAATTAGACTCTATCAGGAATAATGTGAAGGGGTTGATGTTTTATTTTAAAATATAATGTCCTTATTCACAGCTATATTTTTATTTTTAAGATCAAAGTATTAAAAGCCAAGTAAAACCCATTTACTAAAACTAAAATGTAGAAATGTGTTAATAAACAAAAGCATAAATAAATAAATGCATACATTCTGGTGCTCATATTTATTTATTTATTTGTATATTTCTTTTTACAATTTTACTTTTATTTATTTATTTACACATTTCTATATGTATTTACAATATCTTTATTTTACTTAATAAATTTTTTATTATTATTTTATTTTAGGAAACTTCTGGACTGCAGCTTTAAAAATAAAACCAGGCACAAGGTCTGGCAGCCGATGTACCACAGTGGTCCGTCTACAGCACCGCCACAGGCCTGTCGGTGCAGATATGTTTCAGCTCCATTGTCCCTCTGTCCTCGAACATAACAGAGAGGAAGTGAGAGTCTGTTTATACCACGTCTGCATGAAGCGCTCGGTGAAAAGACGATCATGTTGCTCTGAGACCAGAACAATACACATCAAACACACAGTGAACGCCCACAGACTGACACTGAGTCCAACACTCTCTCTGTTCAGCGTCTGTTTCCTCGAGAGGGGACAGAGTGGGTCAACTGTGTCAACGATGATCTTTGGCCGATGACCTGATAGGATCAATTGTTTTAAAACCCTTCTAACTAGAGTTAACTTGTTTACATCTCACACGACGAGAGAGGACAGATGAGGATCTTTGGCAATCAATTGTTTTGAAATATTCATGAAGTCAATGTTTTTGTTCATACTATTTTGATACAACAAGCTATTTATGAGCTGTGCATTATAGAGGAGGAGGAGCATCACAGAGGAGGAGGAGCCACAACAAAAACGGACTGAGCTGATTCGAGGAGTGGAAGAATGGCGGCGAGTGAATATAAAATTACAAAAAAATGAGTGACTGGCTCAGAAAACCAGTCGAGGGAGGATTTTGATGAGGAAACAGCATCATAACAGTCCACTTTGCCTCCTCGAAGGATTCAAACGAGGTGAACATTGAGCTTCCAAATCCACAGGGCTCACTTTTAAACCGCGACCCACCAGTTGAGAATCATGGTATTGATCTTTTACGAATTTATTGTGAGCTTTTGTGACATCAAGATAAGAAGCTGCAAAACAAATGGAGGTCTCAAGTTTCTTTGTAGATTATTTGAGGGCTGTCCTGATGACTTTGTGCCGAGAGAGATTTCTCTGATAAATACAGTTTCTTTACAAAAACAAACAGAGACCGTCTCTAGAGTCGACTGAAGCGGGACCAGCTCGTTTCAAAGTTTTGTTTGATAACTGCAAGGACACGAGAGAATAAAACGAAAATAATCTCAAATCAGAAGTGAGTTCTTGCCTGAGTTTATTCATTTATGTTTTACAGCTTGTTCTCGTTGAGACTGGAGACAGGACGCTTTCCCAGCTACTTCTGGCCTGAGACTGTAAATTAGAACTACATTAGCTCAAAATGATTTCATTTAGCTCTTCAATCATCACCAGAAGACACAAACAGATCAGGCAACTTTACACATGTATTAAACTGCATTTTGACATTTCCAGAGTAAAAGTCGGACAAATGAGCAGCGCTCTCGTCCGAACCGTCCCACATGCGTTTGAGAGCAGCGTAACACGGGTGTCCAGTTGTATGTTGCTATAAAATCTGATCTGATTTGTACTTCACACAGTTGTACCACTTCCTCCGGGACAAATAACGACTGAGTCTAGTTTGCTAACCCTTCGTTGTGGTAGTGTTGGTGAAGAGAGCGAATAAAAAAGTTTGTTCATGAAGTAGCCTCAACATAAATGTCCTGTAACTGCACCAGACGCACACTTCCCGAGGGATTCAACCAAAACAACTGAGCCTCTGGAAACACAATACTGCACGAACGAAACTAAGCCACATGTGTTGTTCTGTCACCGTCTCACACATAACGCACACACTGCCTCTGTTCACAAACCAGGAAGTATGAGAATAATGAGCAGCAGTCTGGAGTTTGAACTAAAAAATAAAAATATCAGTGACTGATGTAGTAAATCGTTATATTTTGAACCCTTCACATTATTCCTGATAGATTCCTGATAGATAATGGTAGTGTCGACCAATCAGAGCGCTCCTGTCCTGTGGAAGCGTGTGATTGGTTAAAGCAGAAGACCACACCAGGACCACTTTATTAGGTACAAGGTCTACCTAATAAAGTGGCCAGTGAGCCTACGTGTTCTTTGGGACTAACTTAATCTAAACATGTTGTTTGTTGTGATTAATCCGGTCTTTCTTCAGAAACCCTCCAACGTTTCCTGCTCGGACTCGTGGCTAAAAAAATAATCTGTAACTTTCCTTCGAGATGAGCTCTGTTTACTGTTTTCTGGGAACTTTTTTTTCTGGGAGTTTTTGGGGAACGCCGGATTAAGTGGATGTTTTAATTAATTTGACGTGTCTCTGAGTTTATTTGTGACTTCCTGTTCCACAGATTGATATCGACAGTGGCTTCAGCCCAAGTGTAACAATCTCAGAAGGGCCTCGCTGAGAAACACCAGACTGTGAGAAACGATTGTGTTTTCTGTTTGATACAAGCAACTACGCTTTTACAGCAGATCTGTTAAAGCTGTCATCTGGAGGTTTCTGAAAATAAGAAACTGTTAAAACATTGACCAACCTCCAGACCACAGCTTTATGATTATTATAATGAAATATAATAATGAGGAAAAATCGTAAGTTAGCAGTAGTGGTTTCTGTTAAGCTGCACTCACCTCCTCAGCTCAGCCTCTTCCCAAACCTCTCCCACTGTCTCACACATAAAGCACACAATGCCTGTTCACAAACCAGGAAGTATGAGAATAACGAGCAGCCGTCTGGAGTTTAATACTTTGAACTAAAAACAAAAATCTATGTTATATTTTGAGATAAAACCCCAGCTCCTTCACATTATTCCTGATAGATTGTAGTTCTGGATGTATCGACCAATCAGAGCGCCCCTGTCCTGTGGAAGCGTGTGATTGGTTAAACAGTTGCTCTAATACAAAACTCCTGAATAATACAGCTACAGAGGGTCTCAAAGTCTCATGTTTTTTTTTGATGACTTCTGTTTTGTTTTTGCTTAATTACAAGAAAAATAATCACGTAGTGCAGCTTTAAAAATAACTTGAAGATCCTGCAGATGTCTCCGTGATCTTCCTCTTTCCTCTCGTGATTGTTGTGTTTGATGTTATTTCCAGACTGTTCCTGGAAGATGTAACTGAAGCTCGGTTTTTCACGTTAAAACTATCAGGCTGGCTTCTAGGAAGAAAGGAATGGTTCAGATCATAATGTCCCAGGATTATTTTTGTAGGTTGTGGTAAAAAAAATATCCAGGACTAAACTGGACTCAAGTCACAATGAAGGCTCTTCCTGGAGATGTGACCGTGTACATGGAGTCTTCCAAAATAACACGTTCACTCCCTCCTCCTCTGCTCCGCCCTCCCTCCACCTCTGCTCCGTCCTCCCTCCACCTCTGCTCTGTCCTCCCTCCACCTCTGCTCCGTCCTCCCTCCTCCTCTGCTCCGTCCTCCCTCCACCTCTGCTCCGTCCTCCCTCCACCTCTGCTCCGTCCTCCCTCCACCTCTGCTCCGTCCTCCCTCCACCTCTGCTCCGTCCACAGATGGAGTTTCCATGTTTATGTTGGACACTGGTTCGGAGCTCCCTGTTTTTTTCCTGCTGATGTAGGCGCTAATGTGTGCTTCTCCAGAACAGCACATCTATAAATAATCAGGGACAGCCCCTGTCATTGGGCAAAGAAGTTGTGGGTTCCACCTCGATCTCTATGACCTGCCCACCATCATATGTTTTTTTAAGAGGATTAGTGAATCATAAATTGTGTTCAGTGAAAAATGCTGCGTTCCAGTTGTCCTCGGAGTTTGGAAGTCTGACCTCGGAGAGAAGAATTTGCGTCCAGTTACTAACTCGGGAATAAACAGATCTATGAGTTCAACAGCTCCACGTAGCCGTTAGCAGGATTAGCAACAACTGACATTTTAGCTCATTTTGTCACTGCAGAGGCTGAAATACCCCACAGTAGCTAATGCTAACAGAGTTGACAGTAGAGGATGGCTCATAGAAAAACAAGTTCATTCAATATTACACTAGTTATATTTTCCTCTTTGCTGTAAACTGAGGCGCAGCCATGTTGGAAGTAGAAATTCTGACATAAAGGGCCGTTCCAATAGATTTTTACAACTCAAAACTCAGAAATTCCGACCACCGAGGACAACTGGAACACACCATAAGAGTGAATGATTGACTGTCTAAGTGTCAGCTCTGCAACTAACTAACTAATGTCCAGAGTGCATCTAAGGCTCGCTGGCTCTTGTTGGGTTAGGCTCCAGTCTCCTTCTTCTGAATACAGACGATGATGATGAAAAGTCAGATTAAAAGTCACGTGACACTCTTCTTATTTGCATTTGTGAACCATATTTGTCCCGTAACGATAATGTATTTCTTTCAGCCCACCTCAGACCAGAGTCCAGAGGGGCTTTGGTTCCTCTTGAGAAGTTCCTTTGTAGTGTCTCCAACAATAGCTCCTCACAGATGACCATCGAGACTCGTTTTGTCCGACCGTCGGCGTGAGATGTGTATCTAAGAACCACGTGACCCCGGCTTTTATCTCAGAGGCTCAAGTTCAAGATCTGTCCCGAGTTTTGACCCGGTTCCTTTCATGTGTCCGTCTCGTGCTGACCGCGGGTCGTGATCATGGGACGTGACCGTGGTAATGTTATTCAAACGTCATGCATCATGCAACTGACAGCGGCATCATGGGAACTCAGGACTGTGGTATTGTCCAAGAAGCTTAAAAGTAGGCTTTTGCTTTGGCTCATTTCTTCTGAAGTTGTCCAGATTTCATGTTGAAATGTTAGATGCTGGAATTGTCACTTATGGCGGCAACACAGTGTAACTTTGGCTCTTTCTAGGGCTTCATTTGTGGTTGACAAGGCCAGAGAAGCTCAGTTTTTACAACCATATCAAGAAATCTATGTGGGACAACCGTGTTTCAGTTAGCGTTAGCTTACATTAGCTTTTAGCCTGTGTGGTGTATTTTGTATACTAGAGGAAACTGCATAGTCCATAATAAAGATCAGACAATGTATGTGGTTGAACATTTCGAGAGCCATTTTATTTGTGAGCTACATCTTAGCCATATTAGCTTCTTCTACTAGCTTCTTTGACTTGCATAGTGATAGAGGACAAGATGGAGAAGCACATTAAATATTAATGCTGCTTAGATGTGTCTCTGCAGTACTTTTAACTTTTACTCATTTGCATCACTTTCAAAAATTGTTTCAATGATGCACTTCCCTCCTTCTCCC
>JAVQKH010061540.1:0-13495 GCA_036025875.1 Mogurnda adspersa | reverse complement strand
TGAATTAATGAATAATTAGTAAGATACAAATTAAAAACACACATTATCAATCTAAAAGTATATTTTCAAATTGGTTTACAGTATATACTAAAATATTTGTGCAAACCATCCTTTTTTCTTTTTTTGACTGAACTTTGTAAATTTGATAGTATAGTTACACATTATGAAACTTGACTAAGCTTTTAAAAACCTACATAGACAAAAATGCATTTTTCGGTTACAATTATGATTTAATAATATGTGTAAGTTAATAAAATAAAACTTTGACATAATTTGACATTGGAAATGTAAATTCTCTATAACTTTCTTTTTCCCCCCCAACTTCTCAGGTATAATATTATCCGAGTATAATCTGGGTCTTGCTGTGAATGAGAAAGTGAGTTGTCCAAGCCGAAGACTCCGTGAGGCAGCAGCAGGAGACTTTGGGTTAAACTCATAAAACCTGCTCCAGACAGGTTTAGAGTGAGTTACCATGGCAACTGACTCAGGATCCTCTCTTTTCAAGATTAACCTAATCTGAGTTTGGACTAAACCTGCTTTTTGAAACAGGTCCCTTGTTTTTATATATACTCTTATCAAGGGCAAACAGAAGCACAATAGGTGAAGGGGTCCACTTGAGTGTCTATGTCTAACCCAGAGCTAAACCAGGTCCAAAACAGGATTAAATAAATTCTAAACCTTGACAAAAACAAACTAAGTCATCACTTATCAACAAAACTGAAGCACAAAAAAAAACACTGAGATTTATTAATGCGTTTTTATACAAACTGATGTATGTTTTCCAAAGTTGATACAAACCTCAGAACATACGAGCCACAAGTTTGTGAAGAGTTTATTGGAGGAACATGAAACGATTGAAGAACAAATGAAACAGTCCTCGTTCTTTTACCCAAATCTCCTCCATTACCCTCAAAAAACAAAACAAAAAAAACTTACAAACGCTGCTTAAAAAACTCATAAAATAGTGCTTTACATCGGCTCTGAACCAAAACCAGTCTCTGTCTGTGTCTGGGGAGGGTCACATGGTGCAACGGGGGGGTCATGTGACGTGGTGGGAGGAAGGTCACATGGTGCGGGAGGCTGGCCACATGGTACAGCGGAAGGGTCATGTGACATGGTGGGAGGAGGGTCACATGGTGCGGGAGGCTGGTCACATGGTACAGAAGGTGGCGCGTTTGTGTTTGTGGGAGATTTTAGCGCTTGCTCTAGTTCGTTCATCTGAGCTGTGATGTCACTGGGATCTGGCTCCTGATTGGACAACAGCGCGTCCACCTCCATAACAGAACTGAGACAAAAGGACAGCAGCGCGTTACAGACATTTCAAATCGGTTTAAATTACTCCTCATATATCAATTTCTAGCATGTGTTGACTGACCTGGACTCTGTTTGAACAGGAGCCACAGAGACTGAGGACTTCAGCGGAGAGGGGCTGGAGTTTTCTGCAAAACACAATCACACCATCATTAAAATATTGCTGTTCAGTCTGAAGATTTTTTTTTTGCCTTGATTTATATAAAACCTGATCAGATGGTTTGGTTTCAGTTAAACAGTTTTTATAATTATGTTGTCTGCAGATCCTGGACCAAGCCCTAACCCATCGCTAGACTAACCCGAAACATTGGCGTTCATGCTTAAGCCATTCCATGAAGATGACTCTAGCTGTGCAAACTCCAGTTGGCGGCTCAACTACAGCTCTGCAGTGTTCTACTAAACTAACTAATGCAGAAATACAGTTCACTTTAAGAAGACTATATTACTGCTATTATTTTTTTCTGCGGGCCACCGTGACCGGGGACTGTTGTGGAGGGCCAATATCCTGTCGAGATGAGCTACTTAAATAATTTCAGAGTCCACTATATAATTAATAAATGCCCTGTCAGAAAAGGGCTTACTTAATATGCGTTGATTATTGTTTTACCGTCCGACCTGCTGCAGGTCAGACATCGACTGCTCAAGGGCCACACTTTGCCCAGGTCTGCTGTATAGTGTAGTAAGGCACATCAAAAACTATGGACATGTACATAATGACATTTTCAATAAAGGTGGTACTTAGTGACCAAACAAAAACCTGGAGGACTCAGACCTGTTTTAGGCGACTCCAGACCGTTCTGATGGACCGCCACACTGTTCTCCATCTTAAACCTCTTCGACGGAGGCAGCATTTTTGAGTTCTGAGAAAAAAAATATGAAACGGTCTTAGACTTGTTCAGATACTGCTCTAAACCAGTTCAGATCCTCCTCTAAACCCGATCTTTACCTCCATGTAGCGTACGTTCTTGAGGCCGGAGGAGGTACAAGCTGCTCCTGGAAGAACTTTCATGCGGTTCACCTCGTCCAGAATCCCCAAGCACCGGGCCACCTTCAATATATTAACATATTAACACCTTAAAGCTGGTTGAAATCCATCTGAACCAGGGGTGCCCAAACTTTTTCAGCTGGCCTGGAGATTTACCACCTCCACGCAGGGTGGTGGGGTTTAATATTAATATGTCCATTTTTACACAATACGTTTTTACACAAAATGAAACAAAAAAAATAACCTATTTTAAATGTCATATTATATTAAACTAAAATGTACAAACCTTTTTTTTTATTTTAATAAATGTGAACCAAATGTACAGAATGATGTACATGATCAATGATCGCCTCATCAATTCTAATAATATTATACTAAAATTGAGTGTCAGGAGCTCCATGGTAACGCTCAAGGGAAGGGGCTTGTGAGGCTCTGATAGAGTCAGCTTTTTGACAAACTACTTTGTGAACTACTTTCTGACCTGTTTCCTCCTGCATTTTTGATACTAGCCCCCCCCACATAAGTGCAGGTCCCTTATGTGGGGGACTCCCTGGTTCCTCTCTCCCTGTGCGTGCGTGTAAGCTGCTGTAACCCAATCCCCCTGCAGCACCACAAGAGCGAGCGGCTCGCAGCCTTCCCGCTAAAGTAAAAGTGCTGAAAACGCAGTTGAAGAAGCTGTATTCTGTTGAATGAGCCCGCATGTAGTTTACTCGCGCTTGTCCTATGTCCTGTGTGTGATAACGGACTGTCAGATGGACTGTTCTGAGCGTCGAATACAACAGAGAGCCCTAAGATAGACTTTATTTTATAAGGCAGACCTCCACGATCTACCCGCACTGGCTTGGCGATCAACCAGTCGATCGTGATCGACGTATTGGGCACCCTTGATCTAAACGAAGTTCATTTTATCACAGTAATAAACATTGATTGGATTGATTTTATTCTCATAACCTTAATCTATATTTTTAATAAAGTGGTAGAGAATTCAGGTTAAATGTGAATCTGAATTGTTTTTATTGATCTTCATGATTTATCTATTCAGAAGCACGTTAGGGTCAGTTATTTATCCCAGAAATGCCCTTGCAGCAAATGGATCATACAAGTTACGTATTTAACTAGTATGGTTCTATGAATCATGAATGACAGAATCCCTATAAATCCTGAATGACCGCTAGAGGGCGGTGCTTTCAGTAGGGATAATTATTCACAATGATCAAAATGATCACAATAATCAACTCTCTGTCTGACAGGATTCAATATGTTCATACAAAAGTCATAAAGAGCAGAACTTAAGCCAGTTTGACCCAAGTTTGGACTACGTATAAGTCTGGTTCTGACCTCAATGTTGCGGACTTCCAATGGTCCCACTCCGGTCTGTGGACCGTGGATGTAGTCCTGAGCCACCTGTCGCACCTGGGTCTGCAGAGACTCGAACTCTCGATAAATGTCCGGGAAAGAAGTTCTGGACGGGACGCCCCGCTCGACCTGAAGATAAATAGACACATGAACCACAATTAAACCAGAACTAAAACAAGACTATACTAGACAAGGTAAGGCAACTTTATTTATATAGCACATTTCCTACACAAGTGCAACTCAATGTGCTCAATGTACTATATACAAGTTATACCTTTGACAGAAGCAGCTCCCACAAACTCATGACTTTAGTGAGGCGAGGAAGAACAATGTCCATCAGCTCCTCATCCTCGCACTGGTCCACGATCTGAGAACATCCTCACAGCTCAATAAAAAATAACAGGTCTAAACAATGTCCAACTCACAATTAAGTAATATTAATTTATATGCTGGTCAGACTGTATGAGTAAGTATTCTAATTAAACTAATGCATTCACCTCCTGCAGCCTGTCCCGTCTCTTCTCAGTCTCTTCTTCTGCTGTTGTTGTGGTTGAAGTGTAGCCCAGTTTAGGAGGCCGCCCTCGCCGTCCTCGTCGCCCAACCAGACCCACAGACACCTGCAACAGGATTACTGCTGTTAACACCAGGTAGGCTATGTTTAAGACACCACTGTATAAGCTCTGTACACACACCAGAGCTCTACCAACTAAGGTAAGCAATGCCCCATTGTCACTCTAAATCTAGATATAGAAATCAGTGCCTTATTATTGATTGAGGATAACACACTTCTTATTGACTCCCATACAGTCATCCAGAATACAGTAAAACAGACCTTATTTGGCCCCATTGGTCGTCCTCGGCCCCGGCCTCTCCCACGTCCTCTCCCTCTCCCTCTTCCTCGAGGTCTGCCAGGACCTCTGTGGACCACTGCTACGGGACTGTCCTGAAGAACAACGAGTCAATGAGACAGCAGCAGAGGACACATGAGAATACAGTGGAGCACTGCTCACAGATGCACCACTGTTCCAGCGATTAGGTATGTCTTGTGTTTGATGAGCTTGGTGGCAGTAGTTATTGCTGTGTCACATGTGTGTAATGGCATATGGGTGAGCTCACTGCTGCAGTGACTGGGACTGGGTGAGACTGTATGAGGAGTCTAAGGTAGAGACCTTTCAGCTGTTCAGACTGTATAAGTCTAAGATGGAGACCTTTCAGCCGTTTAGACTGTACAAAGAATCCAAACTGAAGACCTCCATGACTAAACACAGGGTGAAACATGTAAACTCCACACTAACAGATACTAATTAAAACCCAGGACCTTCTTGCCGTGAGGCGATGCGCTACCTTGCCACTACTGAGTAGCTTTAGTCATTTCACCCACTAACACAAATCTTTCAGCTGTCATCTAAGTAAACAAGAGAACTCAAACCCAAAAGATATTTGTACCGCGTCATCGTCGTCATCCTCCTCCTCCTCTTCTTCTTCTTCTTCTTCTTCCTCCTCGTCACTCTCCTCATCTCTGCCCGGTGACACACCCTTGGCCTCCTGCGATTGGCTGTTGTCACCTTCGGCCTCAGCTTTCGCCTCCTTTGATTGGCTGTGGTCCCCTCTGGCCTCAGCGCTGTCACCAGGTGGAACTTTCTCACCTAGAGGGTCCTCAGGTGGGATGGGGTCTCCGTGAGTCGGGTTCAGCCTACAACAGAAGATCACGGGATTACGCCCCTGATTTTAGCTAGGATGATTGTGCAACAGATGGTCATACAGGTAAACCTCACCTGTAATGCCTATTGAGTCCTCCTGCACCGATGTAGGCCTTGTCGCAGGTCTGGCACCGGAAAGACCGGGACTTTAGGCTCCACCAAACCACTGAGTCTGAGTCCTCTGAGGCAACCTGCCCTGAGGCGACCTGCCCTGAGGCAGAACGGCTGTGGCCTTCCTCCTCCACGCTCATGTCCGAGTAATCATCGGAGTCAGACTGGTGAGACTCCGCCAGGTCCTCGGTCTTTATGAACTTATAGTCCTTGGCCTTGTACTGGAATAAGAGAGGGATAAAACTAGGTCAAAACCAGGGCTAACCCAGGTAAAAACCAAGTCTAACCCAGTTATGGTACTAACCTTTGGTGGTCTAGAGACTCGTCCTGATCTTGTCTGGACTTTGATAGCCTTCTTTTCTTTTTTCTTCGGTTTCTTCTGCTTCACCTCCTGCTTCTCTGTAGTGGAGCTCTGATCTGGACTGTGAGCCGGACTGGCATCAGGTTTAGTCCCAGAACTCTGGGTGGGTTTGGCTGGACTTTGGACCGAACTCTCTGTGGTCTGAGTAGAAGCCTGGGTTTGTTTTTGAGTGTTTGCTGGGTTAGGGTTAGGGCCTAAGTTTGGGGACTTAGTCTGAGTATTTGGAACTGCGCCTTTCACATTCTGTGGTGAAGTATTTAGAACATTTAAAACTGGTTTTACTGTTTGGGTTTTGGCAGCACTTTGGGTTGAACTTGCTTTTAAATTTTGCAAATTTTGCATCAGAGGGGCCACAGTTTTCATGCCCAGTGTGGTGTGCCCCTTTGTTGCATTCTGGTTAGCTATGACGGTGGTACCCACTGTGTTCTGGGTCTTTACGGTGGTACCCGCTATGTTCTGGATCCTTACGGTGGTACCCGCTGTGGTCTGGTTGACCTGGCTCCCACTGGTCTTGGCAGGACTCTGGACCCCCCCGGGCTTCACCACAGTTCTGGTTGGGGTCTGGACCTGTACTCGGATTGGAGAGGACACGGTTTTGGGCGAGACCACTGGTACCAGCAGCTGTATTGGCTCCATGGGGCTCTGCTGGAGAAAGATGGGGCCCTGTGGCAGAGTCAGGACCTGGGGCTTTGTGTCCGGTTTAGATGGGACCTGGATCTGGATCCGAACCGGTTCAGGCTGCACTCAGGAACACAAGGATTAGTTATTTATTCTTAGGGTTGAATAAAAAAATTATGACAATACTAAACAAATCAAATTTAGACACTAGTTTGTAACAGTACTGATACCAACCAATAAAAAGGTCCAGAAGCACCATAAAACTAGGATAAATAAATGTTGTTTGGATAAGTTCACATAAAAATGCACCTCTTTAAAATGTCCCCCTCCTACAGTTAATAACATTACCTCTTTAACATTTCTGAACCTTTAGATCTAAGATTCTATTTAGTGGGTTAGGGTTAATATTTTTAGCTTGTTCACTTCTACTTCAAACCTTCAATAAAATGGGATGCATTTTTATTAGTGGTGTATCCAGATCTGACTTGCTTTTGAAATTATATTATCGTGACAACACTAACCATTCACTTTTTCAGTGAAGTGGGTGGGTCTAAACCCCTTTCAATCAAACGCATACACTGTGAAAAGTACAGTCTGTATATAAACTGAGACAAATCAGATGAAATAAACCACATCTTACCTTTTTCTGTAACAGCTGGACTGGAACAGCACTGGTCTTCTGAAGAATGGGTTGTGGGCCTATAGGTTTGGTGAGGGCTGGTTTGGGGCTGATGGTTTGGGAAAGGCCTGGTTTAGCCTGGGTTAGTACTGGTTTTGGGCTCTGTTTGGCCACGTGCTGGGCTACAGTCTTGAGCTGTTGAGACGCTCCTGTCAACAGTCCACTCTGAGAGACCACCTGGATCTGAACTGGGCCAGTCTGGACCTGGGTTTGGTTCTGCTGAGTCCGGGTCACCTGTGTCCAGGAGTAAAATATATAAATGCATAAGGATCATGTCGTTACATTAGACTCAGTGCCTAATAAGGCTAAAGCCATTATAATAAATTAAAAGTGAAAAGACCTGGTTGATGACCTGCTGCAGCTGACCCGGGTCAAGCGCGGAGCTCTGACTCTGGGTTGTGGTTAGGACCTGTGTCATCAGAGTTGGAAGACATACAGCAATTAATGCAAGTAACAGTAGTAAACAGTGGGATCAAACCAGCTGCAGGGGTGCTATCCACTCTGCCACTCTGGTATATTCTCCTCATAACATTTGAGAATAAACTGTATTCAGTACAAAACTGTATATTGCCCAACTCTAGTGAAATCTCTTCCAGCAGTCCCTTACCTGTGTCTGCCCTGGGGCGGTTAGTACATGGGCTTCAGTGAGAACCTGGGGCTGGTTCTGGGGGCCTGGGGCCTGCACCACAGCCCCCTGCAGCAGTGCGGCAGCCTCCTGCTCTGACACCTGCACCACGGTCTGCTTCGAGAGTTGGTCCAGGATCAGCCTTTGCTCCTCAGGTGTGAGCCCTGCCCCCTCCACCAGGCTGCCATCCGACTGGACGTACAGGATGGTGGTATTGGCGAACTCCGCCCCCAGTCCTGACCCCAGCAGCAAGTCACCTGAGTCCAGCACCGCGATGGTCTGACCCGGGTCCAAGTCTGAGGTTTGCAGGGTCTGTTCCGGTACTGACAACACCTGGTGGAGCAGACAGGACAGATGAAGCTTCTAACAGTAGATAGTCAGAAGAATCATGTGTATGAATATTATGATTGGTCTGCCATATATGTATCTGTGGTGTAAAGAGATACAGATCACACAAACCAGCAGACGTGTGTTTTAGAATGAGTGTGTTTTCTGTTTTCTGTTCTGTTATCAAATTATTGGAACGAGAGTGGATCGTTATCTAGTTTTATTTTGAATACTATTTTAGGAAAGATTACTTAGACAAGCCTACACACTTCTCTAATGATTTAGACTGAATTTAACCCTGCTGTTGATGATGAGAGTTAGCGGTAAAATGAATGAATAAAATGCCTCTAGTTCGCTCCCAAACATTAACAACTAAAATCTTAGTTTTAAAACATGCTCGGATGAAAATACTTACGACTAATCCCAATTACGCGTTATATTTTAAATAATCAGTTTATAAATCTAAAAACGTCATAGCCGAAAAATGTTCTTTCTAAACCAATACACGCCCCTTCCCCGAGGGCGGTTCAAACCTGGAAGCTTTCCCCGGGCTGGGCGTCCTGGACAGCGGATAACAATTCCGAACTCTGCCCGGGCACGGAGCTCTTTGGAGCGGGCTGAGCTGGCGGTTCCTCCCGGGCCACAGCGGTCCCGCTCTGGCCAAGCTCAGCGCTCTGTTCTGCGGCTGGAGCGCTGTCTCCGGGGTAGCTGCTCGGGTCCGCGACTGGAGCACTCTCCCCGGGCTCGCTGCTCTGTTCCGCGGGGGACTGAGGCGGGTTGGCGGATGGTATTGTTCTGCCCGAACCGCTGTCATCCTCGGTGTCCGCCATTTTGGATGAGGCTTAATGTGAAGCAAGCGGCGGGTCGAGACTGCGCTCGGTTTTCCGGATAAATGCGGGGTTTATTCGGTGTAGACCAGGGCTGATGTGAGGGTAAAGCGGCAGAAACACTGGGACCGAGGGGGGCATTAACGAAGCCGCAGTTAAACGGGTATTCCCGGGGTAAACCCTGGGGTTAACGGGTTACGGTTAGCGGGGCAGTTTTGAACTAGCCTTAGCTTAGCTTCAGCCGAGCGGCAGCGAGCGAAACGAGGACTGGACTCTGCGGAGTGGAGTCAAAATAAGCACAGGAATGGACTTACTGGAGCGGACTCAGTGGTCCTGGTTCTTAGAGAGTAGATTTTGGTGCTTATATAGACAATAATATACTAGGCATATACTGTTTTTTAATTGTGAGTTTGTGCTCGACACATTGAGATTAAATAGCAGTAAAATGGTACTGCATGGATATAATAAATTAATTAACACACGTTTATTAAAGTTTATAAAACAAGTAACATCTGAACATGTATAAATTCACAAACAGTCATAAATCTGGGTACAGGTCTGGTTTCATGCCTGTAGTCCCCCTGTTCTCCGCTGGAGGTGCAGTTTGTTGACATCAGCTGTCTGTGGGACTCAGTTTCAGGGCGATGTCAGGTGGATGTGGTTCAAGTGTGATGCCCGGCTCCCATGAACCTACCTGCCCGGACTACAGAGGCTATCACCCGTATTATAGACCCACCCAACCCCGCTGAGCTCTTCAGGACACACCGAACCCATTCGAATCCCCGTGAGTGTCCGACATTCGCTCCTGTCAGAGCTAGCCTTCTGCTAACATTAGCTTCACGGCGCCACGAGCTTTTATTTTATGTTTTAATCCAGAACACATCATAATGCCTCAATACTTTCATCAAAACATACTCTTTTAGGTTTTTATTTTTTTATATAATGACGTGACAGCGTCTATACGGTCTGTTTTTTTAGGATCAAACGACAATAACCGCTTAGTCAAACTGAATATCATTCAAAACATTAGACCCCCAAAGGCATTACTTCTGTATTCTATAATATAAACTAAGATGAAGGCTTGAAAACAATTACAACCGCCCTAAAAGTAGTTCTGTATAATTCGGCCTGGTATAAATTAGAATACGAAGCTCGTTTTTTCTATCATTGCTTTATTCGCGATTCAAAACGGAACCTCATTCCGATTCTTGACTTTCTCTGTTAACATTATGCCTTTACTGTGGATGAACCTGGTTTAACCATAGAATAAAATACATTTCCAGATTATTTAAGAGGTTTTTGATAATTCGGCTCATGACTAATACGCATAGCAGCCTACCCTCTTTAGTAAAAGGAGCGCTTGTTCTCAGTTTAGAAAGAAGTTCCACCCAATTTTTCTTTTGTAGGTTTAGTATAGGCCTAAAATATGATCTGTATGCATTTATAAGGCCGGTGTACGCAGTAATTAGTTTATAATTCAGCAAGTCTGGCTATGAGCCTAAGTAAACAGTAGCCTATATGAAGATAAATTAGATTAAACAGGTGCAGGTTTGTCATGCTCAAAATTCCCTCTTAAGCTATTTAGTTTGCTATTGCTTTTGTTTTGTTAAATGAAAATTGCTGGTTTAATAATTTTTCTGTGGCTTTACGCCTTCCTTTTCTCCAGGTTTTAATCATGGCGTCAACTGAGGGGTCGGTTCTGAGAGAGTTCTGTCCACTTTACTATCTTCTCAACGCCATCCCTGCAAAGGTGTGGAAATCAAGTCTAGACCAGGTCTAAATTACACGGTCTTCTCCATAATTTCCCAATGTTATGGTCTGTGTTTAGGTTCAGCGGGGGTTCCGGTCCATCCTGGTCTACCTCACGGCTCTGGACTGTAATCCAGACTTCGTGGCCGTGGGCAGCAGCATTGGAATGTTGTACCTGTACTGCAGACGCCAGTGTCACATGACCAAGTACAGCATCGAGGTAAGTCACATGACTAGGTGTGGGCGGTGTATAATGTAATATAATTGAATGTAATGTGTTTGACACAGTGACTGACTGTCCTTGAATGGTAACAGTGGAGGAAGATGATTGGATGATGTATGTGTTTCAGGGTAAATCGGACTCTCTGACCACTGTGAAGTTGCTTACCTGTTTTGATGACCTGGTAGCCGTGGGAACAGCCTCAGGACGAGTTGCTGCGTTTCAGTTAGTCTCACCTTTACCTGGGCGCAACAAACAGGTAAGTGGCAGCCCTGAGACTAACTGGTCCTAGCTGTACCTCCCTCAGGCCCATAGTAGCTGGGCTGGGCTGTTTTGAAGCTGATTTTGGTGTGTTTGATTATCAGCTGCGACGGTTCGATGTCCAGGGTCTGCACCGTGGCCCGGTCACCGCTCTAGCGTGGAGTACCAACGGCATGAAGCTCTTCTCTGGGGACGACAAAGGACGCGTGGTCTTCACAGCTCTAGACCTGGACCAGGTACAGGATTCGTATCATTTGTGAATTAAAAAAAATAGCTAAAAACAAAAAAAGCTACAAGTTTAGCTTATATTTACATTGAATTTCAGATTAAATTGCTCTCCATGCAATTTTTTTTTTTAATATTATTCTTCAAATTTGGAGACTGGGGGTTATATAGCTCAGGGTACTTAGCTAAATAAGGAAAGTAGAAGAAACTACGGGTGCCATTAGAGACATTTTCAGACATTTTTGACAATGGAACAACGACAGGAGGTGAACGTAGAGCGTCGCCGTGCTGCAGACGTGAGTACTCTCATAGAAAATAAAAGGGGCATATTTTTTGCCGTGCATCAGCGTGTTCAGTGTTTGTTAGCCTTTAGGCCCATTTGATGTAATGCCTGTTATGGGCCATAGGGGGAGTGCAGGCCGGTCTTGGTCCTGGAAGAGTCGTCGGCTGTGGTCCAGATCCAGTACAGTCACCAGCTTCTGTTGGTCTCAACTCTGCAGCGAACTGTCCTCCACAACCAGGCCCAAAACCAGGTCCAGTCCAGCCAGAACCAAGCCACAAAGACCATTGGGACCCAGCCAAGAAAAAGGTACCAGTTCCTCCCTCTCCCCAGACACCTTCCCCACCTCTTCCTTTACCCAGACACCTCTAGGTCCTCCCTTACCACCCCCTCCAGCTCCCCCCACTCCCCAGACAGCTCCTTCCTCTCCCCAGATACCTCCTCCAACTCCTCCCTTACCCCAGACTCTTCCTTCTGCAGTTTCTCTCTCTCTCCCCAGACACCTTCTAACCTGTATATTGTGGTGTGTACCCCTGCAGCAGTGGTAGATTCGGGGCCTGTTTCTTGCCCGCTCTGTGTAAACAGAGTGACCTCCAAGTTTTTGCAGCTCGACCCGGACTTAGACTCTGGAGATCCGACGTCGAGGGCCAAGTCCATGAGACCAGGCTCCTAAAACCTCTTTTCAGCTCACAGGTGAGACCTAACCAGGACTAGACTTAACCATGTACCTGCCGGGGGCTTGTTTTTTTTGCCTCTATATTACCTTATGTGTCTACCCTCAGGTCCCCCAGGTGGCGCTCCTGCCTCGCCCTGAGGCTCAGGGGGGGTGCTGTCCTTCTGATAAACAGCTTGGTGTTCTCTGCTGCTTCCATCAGAACTGGCTCGTGAGCTGGAACGAGTACAGCCTCTATGTCCTTGACTACCTCAACCAGGTACCTTCACCTCGTCTTTTACATCACTTATCTGTCTCTCACCTGTCTGCCTCTCACCTGTCACCTGTCGGCTTCTCATCTGTCTACCTGTCAACTGTCTGCCTCTCACCTGTTTGTCCGTCTGCCTCTTGCCTGTTCGTCTGTATGCCTCTCTCCTATCTGTGGTGCAGGAGCTAGTGGCGGTCCTGGAGTCCAGTGGAGACCTGGTTTCTGTGTCTTGTTCTGAAAATGAGATCTTTATCCTGAAAGGAGATCGAGACATCATCCGCCTGTCCACCACCCCCGAGGGACTGTCCCACAGTGAGTCCAGAACCATGTCTAAACTAGGACAAAACCCTTTCTAAACCAGGACTGAACCATGTCTAAAGTAGGACTTAACCAAGTCTTACTTTTCAGTGTCAGACCCAAGTAGATTGACTTCACCTTTGACTACACCTCTGGCCACACCGACTTACCTGCCTCCCACTGGCGCCGTGGAAACTGTGCAACCAATCAGAACACTGCCTATCATCACAGAGGGGGCCAGGGACAGAGGAGACGAGGATCCTGACGAGGAGGTAGAACGCAAGAAGGTAGGACATGAGCAGGCATGACCTCTAAAATGAGAAACTTCAACATGATAGAGGGATCCACTTCCAGGACAGACAGGTTATTGATGTTTCCAGGACTGTAGATTATAGAAATTAAGAGACAGACAGAACCAAGCTAAAGAGACTCAATGCACCATACTTCCCCCAGCATCTAACTCAAGTACAGCCTCACATGTACCTGAGAATGAACTCTAAAGTCCTCTCTGTTTTTATTGTCCTGAACATTAGCTTTCTCATAAAGAAAGGTTTTAAGTCTAACCTTCAATGTAGAGACTGTGTCTGCCATGAGCTGAAAGTTGATTCCATAAAACAAATGCTGGGTAACTAAAGGCTCTTTC
>JAVQKH010056802.1:0-11389 GCA_036025875.1 Mogurnda adspersa | reverse complement strand
GAAATACAGCCCAGAAATATTGAGGTCCCACAACCATGTGTGCATCAAACCCACCTCTAGTGTTTGTTGCCCAAAAATATTTGTTGGTTTTGTCTGATTATAGAACACAGTCATTTTAGTAGTTTCTGACAAACTGAAACGGTTGAGTTTGTGTCTGGAAAAGAGAAGAGTCTTTTTTCTGGCAGCCCCTCGAATAATTTCTGGTGATGTAGGTGATGTCTGATTGTAGTTTTGGAGACTTTTTGACCCAAGTCCCAACTAACTCCTGCAATGCTCAAACTGTGATTTTTGGAGATTTTTGACATTTTAACCATTCTTCTAGCAGTGTGTTCAATCAAGATGGACATATTTCCTTTTCCAGGCTGACTCATAAGGTTGATCCTTATGCAACCTCGTATTTATACCCCTATGAATCAGAAAATCAAGGTTGAACAATTTCCTGTTTCAAGTGTATTAAACATGTAAAAGAAATCTCTGGAAATAAAACTTAAACATTTTTTTCACAGCATTGTTTGTTTATATTTACCAGTGAAAAGAATCTGTATTTATGCATTTTTTCCAGTGAGGCATATCTCCTGTCCCACTTCAGGCATACTATTACTCCTGTCTGCTTCTCCAAACTTCACTGGTTTTACAAAATACATGCCCCCCTCTCCCTGTTATCAATCCATTTTTTCCACAATCCAGAAGTGCACCGTCGCTTCATGCAGGTTTAGCTGTGATGATGTCCACCTCTCCTCTTGTTGCACTCATGAGTTCATGTGTGTGCTCTCTGTGGTGACGAGGGCAGTGTTGGGCCTCACTGAATGAACTCTGTGGTTGTGCTGACAAATCAATGATAAAGAGTAATGACATGACAATTTAATGCCTGTCTCTCTCTGCGTTGATTTCCTTCGTCCACTCGCCCCTCCATGTAATGTCTTCTTATCATTAGTGCCACCCGGGGTCCTTGGCTTTGTCTCATAAACTATATCTCTATGTGTCTTGTATGTATCTTTTATATCTGTCATTTGTTTCTCTCTATTGGTTCCGTCTATTCTCCAAGTCTCTTCCAACCCAAACAACCCCCTCCCACCACCACACCCCTCCCTCCCTCTCGCCGTATTGATCCAGTCATAGTTTTCTCAGTCTTCACAGTACTGGGCCGCTCTAATCAATACAGATAATTGTCTGCTCTCTCTCGATGCCAAACATAGTCTCCCCTCTCTGCCTTTTTATCAATGAACCCCCAGTCTTCCCCGCCTCAGCCTCGCCTCGCCCCCTCCATCCAGTCAGGGATTCCCCCCCTCCCCTAATGACGGGAGATAACCTGCTTTCTTTACCGATTTTTCCTCTCCTCACCCTCTCTCCCTCGTTCATCGATTACCGTGAGAGTCGAGGCCCGGGCCGCCCGCCCTACAGATGTAAACACACTCAGCGCTCGTGTTGTGGTTTAGCTGCCGTCGAACTGCTCCTGGTGCGAGGGCCGTGCGGTTAATCACGAATCTGCTGTTTCGCCATGTGTGGTACGGACGTGTCGATGTCGGCCATGTTGGATGAGTCTTGTTCCAGTAGAGGTCACATGTGAAGCTGACTGCTTTATAAGACACAGTTTGACTTATATCCCTTTTATTATTATCCCATGTATTTTTTTTTATTTTCTTTCACTAAGATCTATGTCAGTGCAGTCGGCATGTCCTCCTCGTGTTACTGTGGGTTCTCTTCGGGTTCACAAGCTTCCTCACTGTCAAAAAACTTGCATGGGAATTGACTATTGAATTAATGTTTGTGCTAGCAGTTGTCTATCGTTGTATGTCCCTGTCTCAGCCCTGCGACAAACCGGCCACTGTCTAAAGTGGCTGAAGTCAATCCCTACTACTATGGGCGTGAGGTAGGATATAGGTGAATTAATGGCACTAAGTGATAGAGTGTTTGACCATACCATTGCTAAGTGTGTATCCCATCTCAGGCCCATAGTAGCGCAAATAGGTTCCAATAATCATTCACTTAGGCAATTTGGGGCCACTAATTTACATGCCTGTCTTCGGACAATAGATAGATAGAACTCCCTCGAACAAGCCAAAAAATTGAGAAAATGGATCAAAACAAAGCAAGTATCTTAATGTTTGATTCAACTCTGAAGTCCGCATGTGGCGTCCACACAATACTCAACTCTTGCTATAGACCGATAATGCCACAGCGAATACCTCTCCCGCGTGGACTGATGTGGCATGTGAGTTCACCCCTCTTCCATCCATCTTTGATCAGAAAAGTGCACTTTCTCTAGTTGGCCGTATTAGGACCTTTAACTCAGCGGGAGAAGTCAAGTCCATTTTATTTATACTGCGTCTTCAAGGTCTTCAAAGTCCGAGTACATCGCATAACGTTCGCCTTTTTAGATCTAATGGTTAAAAAATACATGGGATAGAGAAGAAAGGACTACGAGAAGAAAAGGGCATGACTAGATTTTCAATAAACAGATTTGTAGGCTATGTAAATAATAACAACGGCACAATAGCTGGTTGGGGAGCACAATAGCAAGCATCACGAGCAAACAAACAGGCTAATGCACACACGCGCTGCAGCATTCATATTCCGCCTCTACATATGAAATCCTATGTGTTTAATAATGCATCTCCCTGTCCAGCAAGCAAGACTCAGGTTATGGGGCCTGCAGGTTGTTGCTTTTGCACTATGCCTATGTGTATGCCTTTGTGAATCAGGCATGCAGCATCTGGCCCAATCCTCAAATGTATAGCCTATCACTGTGCTCAATCTGCAGACACACATAAAACCACACAGGCAATATCAATGGCAATGTATATATACAGTATATGTATCCAATGTTTACACAAATATCTCATATCTACTCCCATCTTGCCAGAGCTGATAGCCAGAGCGTTCTGTGCCGTGTTTGGACAAGTAAATGAGATGGAGTAGAGTAGGAATCGCTTGAAATAAAAAAGAGGCCTGAAATGAAGAGATTGGGAGTAATATGGAAAAAACACACAGAGAAAATCATGTGTAAATATAAGTGTGCGTGTTTTTGAAGAATACATTTGTGTAGTGATGTAAAAACTAAAAAAAAAAAATGTTTTGAAATAGTAAACGGAATGCATTGTTTTGATTTTCTTTACTCTGTTTGTATATTGTCATCTATCTGTTATTTGGAGCCCTAATTTGAAATTGATAATGCATTTTTGGTCCCCTGATTATTAATGTCTAAGAAGAAAATATCTTTGCTATACTACATGCTTGCTCTGTCATAATTCTTATTTTTATTTTGCCAGCCATGTCTTTGTTTTCTTTTGTTAAAAGTAACACTCTAGGGTTGGCAATGGTCCATAGAAGATTTTTTATTTTATTTTGTTGGGTCTGGAATGCCGTCTCGATCAAAGATTGTGTATTATTGTGAGATAAAACCTAAAATAGTAAGTTTAGCCACAAAGGGTCAGAACAACTCCAAATACATTCTTCTCCATTCTTTAACATTATAAACAGATTTTTTACCCCCAAACTTGAGAATAATCTATTCAGGTCCCCATCTAGGCCCTTTGCCACCATGAGACCAGACAGACAGCTTTTGGGCTTTCACAGTGTTCCCTTCAGATTGCGCATTGGAAAATACATTTTAATTGCAAAAATAGTGTGTTCACGAATGATTATTCTTTGTTCATGCCCAGGTACGATGTAAGCATGTGAGGCAGTGTGTGATGTGACTAAGCAGGCCTTGCAGTGATTGTGCAGGGTAGAAGAAAGAAAGACAGAGGTATAATGTCCTGAAGGAGGCTTAAAGGGGATGATAGTTAGGGATGGGGGGTGGTAGACAGCAGGGATCCTCCTCATCTCTCTGGGGAGTTGAACCCGCAAACCCCTAACCTTCCTCTAGCCCCGCTGGTCATGGACTTGAACCCTGTAACCCCCTGATGGACAATCTGTTCTGGCTGCCTCTCTGTGCATGCCATTAACGGATAAACCAGGGCGCACACATGGACATAGGCTAGCCAGTGTTTGGTCAGTTGGCTTCTGACGTGCCCCCTTTTTATTTAATACTCCTCAAACAGAAAAGGCTTGTTTAACTGTCAGCTTTTGTCTTCACTGGTTTTACTGAAAATCATTTCATCCTTGATTTGATATCTTAGTCACACAGAACCGCATTTGTGAGTCCCCTATGTCCCTCCTAACAAGGACCAGCCGGGACACTGAAGATACTTTATGCATGCTCAGAGCTGGCTCATTCTTCACCTGTCACCGCAATCATCCTCACCTCGGCAGAAAAGTGGAGATATACGCCGAGGCCGGGGTTAAGAAAGGAAGGGCCAGTTAGAAAAGAAAAGGCGAGCGGTGCTTAGAAAAACCAAGAGACCGGGGAGGCGATTTATTCCTTCTGGCTATTTCTTTTTCCTTTTATTTTGTCTATTTCTTCCTCTTGTTTGTTTGCGGGGCCATGCTTATCAGATCCCAGCTCCATTCAGAGGCTCAATCCGAGAGTGAGAGGAGAAGAAACCAGACTCCTTCTATCTTTCTTTTATTCAATCTATCTAGCCTTTCTCTTACTAACCTTTGAGAATAGGAGCCTTGAATTTGAATTTCAGAACGAGCCCAGCAAGTAAGAGGTGGGTTCGGAAGAGGAGGGGGGGGAGGGGTTGACGGACTGAGGGTAGAGAGAATGGGTGGACAAGCGAGGGAGGGAGCAGTCGTTGCAAAAGGGCCTGTTCGCCGCGTCCCCCCGGCCTCCCCCCTCGACGGGGCCCCGATCGATACCAACTCGGAGCAATAAAGCTTTCCCCCTGTCATCTCTGCAGAATACAAAGCAGAATGGAGGGAGTGGGGGGTAGGGGAGTGGGGGGTAGGGGAGTGGGGTGGGGGGGTGGGGGGGGGGGTGAAAAGCTGTTCCGCTAGCCAGACCAATTTCCTAACCCCCCTCCTGCTTCTTCTTCGCCCCAACACACCATCAGCACCACCAGCACCTTCCATATACGTACCTCCTCTTTCATCCTATGGCCCCCACCCTAACTGAAATACACCCCCTCGATCGCTCCATCCGCGACCTCTTTATTATGAATACAGCATCAATAAAGTATGCATCGCATCCCCCTGTTTGCAGAATACAGAGAATGAATGGAGCCCAAAGGATGTGCCTGTGTCAGGGTGGAGGGGAAAAAAAGATGGATGTAGCGATACAGGTGGAGAAGAGGAGGTGGTGGAGGAATATTGATAAGGGTTTTTTTTTTAAGGGGAGGGGATCAGTCAGGAAAAATGTATGGGGAAAGGGGTGAACAGGTCAAACAGCAATCCCCTGAATTGAGAGCCAATTACTGTAATTGTAATCTGGATTCAAAGAGACACAGCAGTAGTGGCGGTGACAGGAGGAAGCTAAGTGTGTGTCTGGGCGCTCGTGCCGGGGTGATTGCGTGCAGGTAGTTTATAATAATATGCTGCCTATTGAGTGACAAAGTGGTAATATTGTGTGTTTTAATATGTGTCACAATTATCAATATTTTGTGATGTAAAAGGAAACTAGGCTACTTTATAATTGGTCACAAAAAGTAAAAAAAAGCTTATTCTATCCTATATTTAACTGCAGTTCAGTGTAAATATTTTGTTCCAAACTTCACTACATCACGTTAGAAGCTTGCCAGACCCCCATAATTTTGCCACCCTCGGTAGTGCCATAAAAGCCAACTGCAATGCTCAAAGACACAGACTTAGCTTTGAATTTGCCTGCCTATGTGAGGTGACAATTCAAGTTTGCCTTTAGGGCCTACATGTAAAATCATATTATTGCCAGTTCTACAATTTCAACAGCAAGGATCCATACATTGTAAAGTCCCCTACAAAAAATGGTGCACAAACGCCCCTCTATCTCTATCTGTCCATTCCGTGTTCCAGAGCACATCAGCACATGTCGCTTCGCCAATCAACTATTGTACTCTTGTCAATTTAATAATATTTCGTAGCGCTGACCTCGTCTCCACCATCTCTTCCAGTGACTATCTCCTATATATGTTTTTCCTTCTGTCTTTATGTCTCTTTCACCTCAGTCTAACCTCCCTTCGCCGCTCCTCCCTCAACCTCTCCACTCCCTGTCTCTCATTCTGGCCTTTATTAGAAGAAGATAGTGCGAATCCTTCATCTCTCCTCCACTAATTCTCTTCTTTATTGCCCCCCCACCTCCACCTCAGCACCCACACACCTCCAGTTCAGGCCCTGCTCTGCACTCTTTTCACTGTCCTATGTAACTCGCAGTGATCTATATTGCTTGCTTTCTTTAAAAACCGCTAGCCTCCCTTCTTCCTGTTATGATTTCTCTTCGAGCCTCACCATTCTGTTCCTATATCAGCTCTCGTATACATGTCATAGCCCTATCTCTCTTCTTTTTCTCTTTTCCCTGGACTTCATCCCTCCATCATCTTATCTCCACATTCACACACCTCTCCTTAAGTGTGTGTGTGTATGTCTTTTCTGTGGCCGACTCCTCCAGGCTCATTTTAAACACTGTCCCTTTTTACTTTTTCATCATCATAGGCTTATTCTGTCTTGTCCCCTCCTCATTGCTCTCCTACTTCCTTGCTTCCTTCCTTCCTCATCCCTCTCTTCCTCCACCCTGTTCGTTCCCTGGGGAGGTCAGTAATAATGGTAGTGATGGAGTGAGAGAGGGAGGTGCGATTATTGTCTTGTCGGGAGTCAGAGGAATCGATCGGCCCAGAAATATGAGGCGCGAGAAAGAGCCGCTGTGTCAGATACAATAACCACCCGCTCCCGGGGGCTTAGACACACATTCACACAGCGCATACAGACACCAATCTGGCTTTGACACCAACATACACATTTATTTAGTTCGACGCAATCGTAGACACTGACACACGCACGCTTGTAGCATCTTTCTTTTTCATTAACGCAATGCACACACATCATTCTTCCTCTGTGCTGAAGGCAGCCCAATCATCTACATGCTTTGATGTGAGATACAGCACACAAGTAGATCTGTTCTGATCATTCTTCATGCACAGATAAAGGGCAAGGCGAGGAAAATGGCTCAACACCTTTCACTCACGTCGCTATAAACAGACATAAACACACACATCCACATGCACACGCTCGCACTGAGACCTTTCACTGCTGTTGCCTAGCAACGTGGCCGAGTGTCCAATCCGAGCGGAGAACAGTGGCCGGTGATGTCACAGCTGCTGCTGACCAGCAGGTCTGAGAGCGAGAGAACACAGTGGAGGAGAGGAGAAAGTTTTACTGACACAAGGAACAGGAAGTCATGTAGTAAGAGTGAAGGATATCCTGATGAGGAGAGGTGAGGAAGGAGCACACGTAATGAGAGAATAAGACTGGTTTTAACCATAACAGTTCAGATTTGATCTAACACACTCCCTCTCTGTGGCGGTAACACTTCAATGTGATCTAAAGTGGCCTCTGTGCTCCTCAAACCTGTCACGAAGGCCACATCTCTCCCACCAGACCCTCCGCTCTTCTGTGAAGGGCCGAGCAGCAAAGAAAGAGATTTGAGCTTCAACCTTGGTAGCGCCGTGGGAGAGAGCGTTGTCTGTCTAGACAAGCCCAGCTCCCGATGGGCTGCTGAAATGATGGAGAGAAGAGGTGATGGTGAGAGAAGAATGGCGAGCGGAGAGGCCGGAGGAGACGCAGCGCTTGAAAGGCATTAGGACACAAGAGGGATAGGTGTTGTAAAGGTGTAGCTGCCTGCCTGTGTGAGATGGCTTTAGTCCCATGATAGCCAACAGTGTGAGTGTGTTTTAGCCCCTGCTGCTTCTCATACAAAACCTCAACCTCGCTAGTCTCCACAGTGTCAGCCCTACTGTTTATAATCCTACAGCTCCTCAAGGGGGTACACCTATTTATGGGGCTGAATTTAAATCTCTCACCTTGCAGAATAGAGTCTTGCTGTTCGCCCGTGTTCAGGACTTGCCTGGACCAGGGCTGAGCCTCACTTTGTCTCCTCTGTAAGAGGAGGAATATGATGGATTATATGAATTAGAGCGAGTGTGTGCTACAGGCCTGAGGCTGCTCCACATGCAGGGGGCCGAGCCATAGAGGTTTGAACAGGAGACCTCCGAATTGTCCCTGCAATGACCCATTATACAGCCCATCTCCATCTTCCTCCAGTGCCTCTCCTGCCTCCAAAAGCCTGTCCTGATTTCTCATTTCTGTATGTTTCACCTGTCTTTCACCTCTCGCTGTCACTCCTTCATCCTGGGCATCTTTAAAACTATTTTCCTCCATGCTTTTCTGTATAAGTCGAACCCCTCCCTGCGTTTGCCTCTTTCTCTGTCCTTCTGACAGTGGAGTGATTGATGGCACTCCAGAGGCTCCTCTCCCCCATCCTCCTCCCTGGGGTCCCACTATCAGATTGTGTATATGTGCCACTATGTTTTGTCCAATGAGCTTGTAGTTTCTACAGCACACGGCACAAATACATTCAAGTACTTCTTTTAAAATGTTGTAAGTACGGAGCCCTTTAGTGGCTTACTGGCCATAGATTTAATATTCTTTCACTTTGTAATGATCTAATCTAAATATTTTGTTCTGTAATTAAGAAATAGTGCTGTTCCATTTTCACATTATGTGTATGTAAGTATAATTATTTAGACAATGTCTAAAAAGACATATACCTGGGAGTGTGGCCTGCCTAGTCTCCATAGTAACCATGGCTTAGACCTCCTTTGGGCGGGATGGCCCCCCATGGCCATGAACTGTGAGACATCCAGAGTACTCTTCACTATTGTAAAGCTACAGTCAAATAAACCCACACAAGGACCCAGGCGCACACATAAATATGTGATGTTGGTAGTTATGTGGTGAGATTGGGGTTTGAACAAAGGTCATGGTCAAAGTCAGGCTGCACAGACGACCTTTAACCTGCAGTAATGCCCCCCTCTGCAGTCTGTCAGCATCTTCGGACAGCATCGTCAGACTGGTCCACATAATAACAACAGTAAGTCGCTATTTCTTCTTCCAAAATATTTTTAACACATAATTGATAAACCTAGGCTATTAGAGTAGGCAGATTTTAGATTATAGCATTGAATATTGTTGAGTCTGCTCACTACAAGACAAGTAGCATATATTAATAAAGGAATTTTTTTTGTACAAATATATGGGCTACAACTTCTCAAAATATATGAACAGATTACAGACCATTTTACGCATTGGCTCTTTGAGATAAAAAGTAAAAAGTCAAGAGAGCTAGCCTAATAAACCGCACCTCCTGTAGTGTATGCACTACTTACTGAGCGTCTGTCCACTACAGTACATTGGCCTGTTGTAAATCACCACATAAAGTATTTATAAGGTTAAACTTGGGAACTCTGCTGCCGTTAGCTTTTGAATTAGTGAACTCGGACCTGGGGAGCAGGGACAGAGGAGGGAGGGGGGTCATCTGTACTCCGCTCTGTCCTTTCCAAGGATGGAGTGCGGAGGATTTAAGAATCAAGAGTGCCACCTTGTGTTCAAAGGCGAACATGCACGTCAGAGTGTCAAAGAAAACTCAAGTGAGGATAATGCTGAAAGCTGCTTTTTTGCGCTTCAAAATTTCTGCTTGCTTCAGATTGTTAAACCAAGTAGGCGGCTGTAATAAGTCACATCGAGTTTTATGTGCGGTGTTCCACTTTTCTGTCAAGGCCACATGACTTGTAGAGAGACGCACTTGGGTGAGGTGGCGTTGTGGTGGTTTGGTCAGTGGTGTATAGCTACAGTGCGTCTAAGTGACTAGTTCCTTCCACATGGGTTTTGTTTTGCCAGCGCTTGGGGGATGTCTCACAAGTTCTGTCACTGTCACTGTCAACCGCCTGCGCAAGAGACCACCGTACGCCCACGCATGTACGCGTGCTCGCCGGCCTACTGCATATGGCGATATCAACACAAAATAGCAGACCGTGGACTTTGAAAAAAAAAAAACATCTCTATGCTTGTTAACTTTTAAAGTTGTCGCTGTAAATAGCCCATAGATCACATGCGCTCCGGTCATAACGTCAACTCAACTCTTTTCTTTTTCTTGTATGTGTCAGTGTGCGTGCGTGAGCGTGTTTCCAGTCGCGCAATCACTTTCCATCTAGCGACATCAACCTCCTCGTTCTTTTTCACCTCCGTCTATCTCCTTAGATCTATACTCGCCTTCTCCCACTCTCTTAACCCTTAATGCGCGTGTCCCCCTTTTTTTCTGATGCCTTTGCTGAGCCGAGTTCCTGTAGTTTTGAGGCTTACTTCCTGTTGTGTTGCAGGATGTGGGGTGAGAGGTGGGGAGGTGTGGCCTGTATAGGTTTTTGTGTGTAAGAATCTCTCAACCATATGATTTGATATACTCCTCCTTTTGGGTTATACGCGAGAGACAAGAGGGGCGAGCTGTTCACAACATAGATATGACCAAGACAGCAGCTATAGCAGCGAGGGACTTCAGTATGTGGTTGCCAGGTGAGTGGACGTCTGTCTGTCTGTGCACGGGTCCCTTCATTTAGCACGTCCAATTAAAGCGAGGTGGAGAAAAGGGAGCAAAAGGGAGTGTTGATTAATGCCACTGGGTCTATAGCAAAGCCCGGGCTAATTAGAGGACATCAAAGCGCGTGGGGTGGAATGAGGAGAGGGACGAGGAGCAAGGAAGGTGCAATAGATGGATGGACAGGTGGATGCTGGCGCAGGCAAAGGGAAAGGTCAGGCAATACGCAGCCAGGCCATACCATGAGAGTGTGTGTATATGTGTGGTGAGGATCAAAAATCGCAGATGTTTGAAAAACGCTTTGGTGTCAATAATATTGGCAGAATATATGCAATTCATGCGTGCATTATGGCTTGTATTTAGATACATGTGTGTTCACTATCTTTACATTTTAAAAGAATTCTATACAACAAAATTACTGTCGGCTAATTAAAAATGTTTTCATTTTGTAGTGGCTTTGCAACTTTTGAAGAATACTTGCCACAGTGGCCAGTGACTGGAAACTTTGCATTGTTATTCCTTCTCGTAAATAAACAGTGTGTTGTGGGCTCATATATGGCTGATTTATTTAAAGAAAAAGATTTGTGTATGTAAATACAGTATGTATCATAACAATGCTGAATTGTCCCCCAGATCTTTGATGTGGCCTCTTCAAGACAGTCATTGATCAGCAATTAGTTCACACACCAACCTAACAGTGACTCATTCATTACCAGAAGTACATTTGTAAATGTCAGCTCACATACGGTATTTTTGTTAACGTTGTCCGCACAATAATTATCATAGATGAGACTCAGGAGATGACCAGTCACCGAGAAGCATAACACTGACAGATCTGACACATCTATGGCAACAGGCGATGACACACTTATTTCACACCGTACTTCAAAACAAAAGGAACATTAATGCTGTCATTTACCCTGGGCAAAATGTGGCTTTCAGATACTTTTG
>JAVQKH010054628.1:0-13675 GCA_036025875.1 Mogurnda adspersa | reverse complement strand
ACTATAATCAAACGTTTCATCTCTCCTCCAGAGTGAAGAGTAGCGCTGGGTGCTGACAGGAAACTTATCCACCGATGATGAGACCGTGCTCATTTTTCAGTTTTTCCCGAACTACTACTACTACTACTACTACTACTACTACTACTACTACTACTAGTTCCAACTGATTTTTTGTTTTCACCGCAGGGTGTGTGGTTCGGGACAATGTTGCCTACAAGCACTGAGCGAAGATGTAGCCCACGGTCACTCCTTCGCAGCTGCGATAAGTACATCCTCTATGCATACACGTGCCTGAGATGGAATAAGCTTTCGCTTACAGACGAAGAATGCTGCCATTTGGTCGGAGCGGTCCCGTATTTGCCGAGGTGGATCAAAATTGGTTCTCCAGGTTCATCACGAGATGCACGATTTTCTATCATGCAGAACTAAAGAGATGTATGGCTCCGAGCGTCTCAGACCTCGGCCTATCACGCAATATGTGCAGAGTGAGAACCAGCGAGGGCACTTTCACCACAGTGGACGACAGAGGTAGAGTGGTGCAAATTGAGAATTTCACTGACCCGCACCCTCCTAGGAAACTCTCCGTAGGGGACAGGGCTTTTGCCGTCTTCCAAGAGACCCTGTCTGTGTTTTCGGATGTGGCCTTTAGGACAATTGAAGGCCGCGTCTCCCCTGCGCAGCCCGCAATAATCATCTGTCACTACTCGGACTCGGAACGCGCCTCTGCGCACCTTCATTTCAAATGCAGAACGCGCTTCACTGTCAAAGAGCGAGACATTCGAGGATTGAAGGTGAAATCGGGCTGCGTGGTATACACCACGGACGGTTTGTCTCTGTACAGCTTTGTCATTTCGTGGAAAACTAATATCTGTCTGATCTTTGACGAAGGTTGCGGAGATCACATAGTCCGTACGCTATGCGCTCTGGTTATGGGTGACTGTAAGTTGGGAACGGAGTTCACGTTGAAATGTGTCCTTTCCGAACGGGGCAAAAGTTTAGATCTGAGAGACTTGGAACCTCTCGAGTCAGCGTTGACCACAGGAGCAGTCAACGCTGTACGCCGTGAGATTGGTGAACCTAGTGATGAGTGTGTGGAGGACACGCCACGCTACCCGTGTGACAGACTAATGCGTTTGGATTCTCATGAGGGTTTAGCGAGTTTTAAGGACATCACTCGCCTCCCGTCTGTGTTTACTGTCATGGCTGAGAATGATAATGTGGTGGTCTTGAGACATCTACTGAGAGATGCGGTGTTGATCGTACCCAAGAGCGAAGCTGGATTCTCCAAAGGGTTACAGAGATCGGACTGTTTTAAAAAAACGCACAAGTCTGCTGCTGCTGCTGCTGCTGCTGCTGTACCCGCCAAGGCACCGAGCGGATGTCTAACGGAATGGTTCCCATGCAGCCACTCACTGTTCAGAGTGGAAAATGGTGTCCCGGGTGTACCTCCCATGGTGATCTCTTGCAATCTTGCAGGACACGCCGAACACGATGATAGCGAAAATAGGAGTGGAATGAACTTTGAGAGAGAATTACCCACGCTACACGTTATAAAGAGCTCCGGTTATCGCCAATACCTACCATCAGAGTTTAGGTCGAGAAGTCACCTCTACAGCCAATCTGTGTGCCTTCTACCGGAGACCATGACTATCCTGACCCCACCGGTGTTACGGTTCGCTGGGTGCGTTGCTATCATGTACGCGTTTGAGGTTTACAACAAGCTGACAACCTTCGGTGAATCTGAGCGGGCCCGCGGGCCGTTGCAACTCACCTTCACTTCAAACCTGGGGCTGAGAGAAGCCCAGGTTCTTCTCCTTTCGTACTTGTGCCTCACGAATTCATTCAAAGTATCGGATGAGAGTTGTTTCAGGTTTACTGTGAGCTCACATTGTGCGTTAGTGGAACTCAGAAAGCTTGTTGAAGCGAATCCGCCGGTACACTCTGCGCTGCTGAGTTTGGGGGACTTTTCGAATGGAGAGGAAGCCATGTACCGAGAGCTGGAAGAAGACATACTGAGTATCAGGAACGGATTAGCTGAGAGTGAGAAGTGTCAGACCGGTCATGGAAGTGGAGCAAGTGTACAAAGTCACGAAGCGAGCGAAGGCAGTGAACACTCTAGCTGTCAGGAAGACACCCAGAACGCTGACAGTGAACAAAGTGAATGGGAAAGTCAAGAAGAAAATGACTGGGATCACCTCAGATCAAATGGCCGAGATGCTCATGACAAAAACGGTGAGCGTGTCCCTAATAAAGCCACTGACATTTACAGCAACAGTGGTGGCGGTAGTAGTAGTAGTAGTAGTAGTAGTAGTAGTAGTAGTAGTAGTAGTAGTAGTAGTAGTAGTAGGTCTGATTGCAATTATGGGGATGATGGCCAAGACACAGACGATGAAGATTGTACCGTGGCAAATGT
The DNA here is from genome assembly GCA_036025875.1 of Mogurnda adspersa. Taxonomy (NCBI): domain Eukaryota; kingdom Metazoa; phylum Chordata; class Actinopteri; order Gobiiformes; family Eleotridae; genus Mogurnda; species Mogurnda adspersa. The sequence continues at coordinate 11,262 of JAVQKH010054628.1, read as the reverse complement.
TTCCACACTAAGCCACAAGGCTCCCAAGATCGGACGCGCGACTGGACATTTGGTCCTCTTTGCACATGGGCGACGTTGCGGTTCTAGTTACAAGAGGATCAATGTCGGCATACGGACGCTGGGTCTGGTGAACTTGAAAATACTAAGAGCTTGCGGTGTGTTTTGCTACAAGTACTGGCAAAGCAGAGCGATACTGAAGGTACCTAAAACAAACGGAGTCACGCCCGAACCCCGTTGGTTAGGAAAACCTACACTGCTTACGGACGATTTGTGTGTGATCGGGCCGGGTGCCTCGCCGGCGCCTTTGCTCGATTGCAGCCAGTGTTCTTTTCAACTCAATTACTCTCCCCGCTCACGGGTAACAAAGGGCGACTTCCCGTCGAGTTACGCTGAGCCGGGTGCCACGTTGGGCGAGATGTCCAGGATAGAACAGGCTATTTGTAGTGAGCACGCAAGGGGTTATGAGGAACAAAAACTAATTCGACTAATCAAGAGCTCTCGCAGGATGCAGAGATGCATGTTTGGCATTGCGGTTGATGAGGTGCCGATCGGAGATCCGAGATGTAAGGAGCCTTTGTACAAGAGGGCTTGGCTCGTGTCACAAGGGCCGGGCTCACCTGCGCCCGCCGCCATAGGAGACGGAGAGTTTTTCCCTCGTGTTGAGATAGTGAAAGAAACCGATTTGGAAGAGAGTGACGACGACACTCTCACGTGTCCCTTGGTGGAATACAATCTCAACCTCACCATCAAATCTCGCCCGAGTCAGTACTCCCTGGCGAGAGCGGACAGGTCGCCCGGCGAATGCGGTTCCGTCTACGAAGCGTGTTTAGACGAGGCCGTGCTACTGGGACACTGCGCTAGGGTCACCGTGACTCGTGGCGCTCAGAAAAACCTTGACATAAGCGCGTGTCTGTCCTGGTTCTACAGGTCCGTGCACCCTTGTGTACCGGACATGAAGCTCGGGGACGTGATGCTCGACTACGAGTTTGTACTACACGGAAGAGGAGAGTTCTCGCCCGTGTACGCTCTCCTAAGCCATTTGGCTGAAAGCTGCAGGCTAAACTGCTTACCCCTGTACAAGCTGATCACCCTCACTAGACACCGAGGGGCATCGGTGTGGACGAGAGGGACCGAGGCGCCTTTCCACTCTCAGAGGCTGAGGGTGAACACGATTGGCGCTTTCTTGTGTGCTCAGGATCACAGGTTGGCCCCTATGCTCTCTAGGTGTTGCAATCCTACTCCGTTACATCCATCCGAACTGAGGAAAGGTTGCGAGTTGCTACCTCGCGGTGATGAAGAAGAGCTTCTTTTGCGGGCTTATTCTCAAACACTCGGCCCCGTGTTTGAGTTTGAGACGGTGGAGCGTTTCCCGAGTAAGGTCAGAACCAGTCTCGGGGACTGGATGTTCATGCGTTTGGTAAGCTGTTCGCGCTACCCCGACGTATTGCGCTACCCCGGCACCACGGTGGTGGACGGTCACACGATCGCGTTCGCGTCAGAATCCCCGCTATTCTACTTGAGACGCAGGGGGCCCTTAGTGCAGAGACTGGAGTCCGTTGCGGTGGTCGTTGAGAGCAGTTCGCTTTACAGAACCAACACGCTGAAAAAAGAGGACCCGGAGTGGCCCTCTCCCGCACCGATAGAAGCCAGGCGACGCATCAAGTGTAAACAAAAGTGCCTCGTGGTCTACGACATGTTCATGCGGAGCGGGGCCCGTGATCCTCTAGAGGGTTACGGCGCAAACGAGAGGCATTGGGACAAGCTGCTGAGAACTAGATGGACGTTCAAAAAGTCCCCAGTCGAAGAGTCGAGTCAAGACCACGACTGGGAACTCCAGTTTCCCGTGTCCGAAAGCCTAACAGCGATAGGGCCTCGCGTTTCTCCCCACGTTCCTGTGAAGTGGTTCTGCGCTGCCCCTCCAGCGAGTTTCTCACATCCGACAGGGATCCGGGGATTGGAAAAAATGGGACCCGGGACACTCCCAGCTCTCGCGCGGGTGGAGATGGACAGCAATGCCGCTCGGATCCGAGACCCCGAGGCGTGGACGGGTTTCGACGTGCTCTGCTCCCGCGTTCTGTCTTGCCCTAATGAAAAGGTCTGGACCCGAGGACTGTGCAAAGTTGTGAACAAAGGACTTGAGGAGTTCGAAAGCGTAGCCCTCGTACCTATCGCAAGCCTGATTGTTATAGTCCAGCCAGGAGAGTGGCACGCGTCACCGTGCGCCACCGAGGGCTATGAGGACTACGCGTCGCACTCGGAGGCCCCGTGGCACGGGTCTGGCGATAGTCCGATTGTCCACGAAGAGGTGTGCTCGGCTCCGGAATTCATTGCGGCGCTTGCCCGTAGGATGCTCTCGGGGGAAACACACGAGGAGCTCGAGATTAAGTGCATGAGAAAAGGCATCTACAATTACTTGCAACGCTCGCTGGCCTGGTTTGCTGGTGCAGTGGGGCCTTTTAGATCGCGTAAGGTCACTGTATTCACACCCGAAGCGGATTCCAGAACGGTGGACTGTTGGACTCACACCTCACCTCCGGGTTTAGATATTTTGAAAACGTGCAGCACAGGCTACCTGGTCTCGTGTGAAGACCCCTGCTGCGGAAGAAACGACGTGAGCGCTCTTCTCGCCAAGTCCGAAAAGGTGATTCGTGTCAACTCCGCAGGCAACCTAGCGTTACATCTAAATCCCGGGTCCCTTAAAGTGTCCGTGATGCGAGGGGATCCGGGTGCACACGCGGTGATCAGAACCTCCGCGGACAAAGCTATAAAACGAGAGAGTGAGTGTGAAGAAGTGCACGTCCGCTGTAACCGTTCGCTAAAGGAGTTCTGTAAGCTGCTTCAACTACCGAAAGGTATTCGAGGTCCAGAAACCTGGACGGTAAACTTACCGTGGTCAAAGAGGGACCCGGGTAGCTTTTGCCGCAAAGTGTCCCGACTGAAGTACAGATGGGAGTCGGGTAGGACAGATTACACTCACGCGCTCGCTCGGGACTCTGGCTCGGAGATTAACTTTTTTTACAATCGGCAGGGCCGGTGCCGGCGGCAACAGTGTGATATGCGAGAGTGGAAGAGGTGTTCCGACAGCAATCTGATACCGCGGAGAAAGAGGTTTTGGAATAGGGTCGACTACAAGCGGTCCTTTACAAGAGTCAGCGCGGAGGCTGAAGCTGCGATGAGTTTGCCTAGGCGAGCGTCTCAGTCTTCTGAAAGCGCCGCACAGTCATCCGCTAACGGTGAGTCAGTCAATGATGGTGCGGATGCACGGACCTGGAGCCACGGAAGAGGAAGTGAAACTGCGCAAGGCTTAGACGAGCAAGGAAACTGCGGTGGCGCCGTTCTGTTAGTTGACTCTCAGTGGAGCGAGAGAGGCGTTTCGAGTTTCGTACTTCTGAATTCACGGCTGGAGATTGAATTCTCACCCGTAGCCCCGAGTAACAAAGGACATGTGTTCTTTGAACCTGTAAACAATGAGAACTTTAGGACTCGTGTTAAAATGCGCGAGGACGGCAGGTTCGTCAGGTATTACAAACCCTACAAGTTTCGGTCTCTGATGCAAGACGTTTACACCGTGCTGGTTTACGGGTGTGGACTCCGACCGGTGTTTACTCACCTTCCGTCGGACACTGCGGGGAGTAAAAGGGTTCTTAACCTGACCCTCGGAACTCTGGCCCTAGCCGACAGACTCTCGTCAGCCGCATACCCAAGTAAACCCAAGATCACAATCGTAGTGCGAGAGGGTTGAGGGGAGATGCTTAAACTCGCTCGTGAGATCGGCCGATGCGTTGTTGTTGTCTGTGGTGGAAAGAGAACTCGTACCACACAAGCTTACTCATTCAGAGAGCTCCCTCGAAACCTGGACAGGGAGGTCTGCAGGCGAGGGCCTGAAGAGGATGATGACCATGACCACGAGCTCATTGCTTCGCCCGAGAAGTTCATCTCAAAATCCGGGGTGTCGGCATTCGCTCAGTTAACCACACTTTGGCCATCCGCCTTCAAAAGAGGTGACGTTAAACACCCCGCATGCTCACAAGACCCTAGATGGATCGGACTCTTGGTGTGCCTCGCCGAGTGGGAAAGTCAGAGAACAATCGCGGACGCTGCGGCCCAGGGAGCTCTCGAGGCTCTGACGACGAACGTGCGGAAGCCACAATAACCAGAGTGGTAGACCTATACGACTCTGCGTGCAGAGCGAGGTTGCTGGGACCTGACACGCAGGATGAAGACTCGCAGCGGTTGAAAATTTTCATGGAGTCGTTCGAGGAACCCCGCCGATCGTGCGCTACACCCGAAGAACCAAGTAAACATCAAGTGAACGAATACACGGTGTGGCTCACGATGAAAGGCATACTAAACGCAGAAAGCATTGCCAGAAACCCCAATCAACCGCTGACTCTGTCGGAAGCCACCGCCGTGTACGCGCAGCTGGGCAGAGACTTCATCACGCGCTCTCGGGAAGAGTCCCTGAACACCCTGGACTCGCTGCAGGATTTCCTCGCTCTCATGCTCCGTTACCCCATGGTACCACAGCTGGCCGTGGACACCAAGGAGTGTCCAGAGTGTTACTTTGAAACGGACATCACGGCCGACACGTGGGAAGAGGTCAGGAGAGAGATTTCGTGCTACCACTTTACGCTCAGGCACGAACAGTTTGTGTTCGAAGCTGACACCGGCATGACTGCTGAGAATGCAGAAGAAGAACAGTTCGATGTGAGCATAGATGGTGAGAGCGAAATGTTGAGAGCTGGAGCATGTGGTAGGGTGTTCTCGAATGACACCGCTGAGGGGCACCACGGTGCTGTTAACGAAAGTTTAAAACCGGTCAAGTTCCTCGAGCAATTGGAGTCTCTGAAGAGACGAGATGAGATGATCAAGCAGAAGTGACTAGGCAAAGAGATATTCCACCGAGTGAAATTGCACAGACGCACGCTGGGGGAGCTAGAAGCGCCTAGGTATATGAGCTTGTATCCCTTGCGTTGCATCTACCAATGTTACGGATCTCTTAACAGGAGTCTTACGCGAGCCGAATTCCTCTCGAGGCGTTATCCTGAAGCGGACGAAGATGCACTCCGGGCTCGGTTGAAGGTGGAGGAGTTGACTATGAACCTGAGGTCCACCGCATCAACAGGGAACAACGACAAGCTGCTCTCGTACGTGTGCATGGCAGCAATAGGCCCCGTGCGTAGATATTCACCAAGATACAATATCGTAGCTGAGAGAATAGTGCTGTTCAAACACTTGATCGCATCAGGCTTCCCCGTGGAGACCGCATCAGGTCTGGTGAAGCACATTATCGCGTGCAAACGAGTCTCTATGATCACTTTACCCTTGGGCAAAGCGGTTGATCGACAGCTCAATAAAATTGTACAACCCACCTCATATAATAGAAAAATTGCTTCCCTCGTATGGTTATTCTCTTATATAACTGCGTACTGCACATTACGAGAGCTCAAACATGGCTACGTACGCATGGCAGATTCGCCCAATGACATGAACTGTGACGGGATCTACGTGTTTGACCAAGATCACGTGGGGTTCCGATTATCGAGAGAGGTCGAGCTTTTGGAAGCAAACGAACACAGGTCTACAGATGGATCGAGAGACGCTTCAGGTTCAGCAGCAGCAGTTGAAGCTGAAGCTGGAGGGAGACCAGCGCCAGCAACAGGAACAGGAACAGCAGCAGCCGTGTCGGCTTACATGCCCTTCTCACAAATCGTGGACCTGCTTGCGTTGCGCGATAGCGCTAAAGAGAGACTTTGTAGATAGAGTAACAAGAGCTGGCCCAGAGCGATCGTATGACCCACTGGTACGGTTCGGAAATGGTCCCATGACGAGCATAGTGAACCTACTGTGGAAATGTGACGCTCTGAATAAACACAATGCTGAGCGTGCGAAAGGAGCAGCGGAGCGTTTTGAGAAACTACTCAAGAGTTACGTGGAACTAAGACAAACTAAGCGGAGCTTTCGCTCAAAACAGCATTGTGATCTGCAGCCGAAGCGGCAGTGTCAACGAAATGAACGTGTACATACAATCAAATGGAGAAGGCCGGTCTGTATGCAGAAGTGTAAGACGACTAAAAACATCTAAACAATAACCAATATGAAGACTTACAAACCCACTACTTGGTTGTAGAAGAAGAAGAAGAATGTTATTATTTTATTTCTACCATTGAGATGATTTCAGTCTAACTTTCATCCACTGTGCTGACATTGTACAGTGAGTTACAAAAAAATAAAGTATTTTTGATGTGGATCCTGTATCATTTATTCTTGTGTGTAAATAAATACGAAGAACTGGAAAGTTTTGTGAGTTTGTGTGTTTTATTATAATAATAATAATAACAATAATAATAATAATGATGATGATGATGATGATGATGATGATAGGCTTTTGTTGCTCTGTTTAATTTTTTATTTTAAAATCTCCCATTTGTGTTTCACAAAACCCCTCAGAAGAAGGTCTTTTCTTCTTCACCTTTCGCTTTGTTTGATTTTTAGATTGTCCTGGTTTGGGTGAAATAGCCTCTTCATCCACATTGCTGGGAATGTCTCTCTGGTTGCGGTTTTCAGATATAGGACACTCGCTGTCAAAGTAGGTAGCATGTAAAATGTAGTCCTCCAAGGTTGCCGTCACTACTGCGGGTAGTGTGCTACCGAGATCATTACCGGATAGTACCCTTTTTATAAACTCGGGTTGTTTTGCGTGCAGATGGATATGCGTAGAGAGCGTAGACCACTGGCTGTGTCTGGTTAGAGTCTTGTCAAAGCACATAATCACCAATGTCCTGTTGTTGAACAGTTTGCTGAGAACGGGGTGCTTTAAATATGGAAAAAAACACAATGCGAGCATTATCACCATAGTGTAGAAGGTAGCTCTGTTTCCGTGTTTGTCATTGTACCTTGAAATCATTTTTTTCATGAAGCATTTGATCTTACTATTGCTTGAATTGAAAAGTGTCGAAATGGCCACAGTGCTCTTCAGTACAGTATCCTTCAGTACCGTGGACATATCTGTACTGCAACGCAGCTCAGTCCTGTTGCGAAACTCTATCACCTCTGCAAGCTCAAATATCTTAACCATCCACGGGCTGTTTTGTTGAGTGTTCGAGGTGCGGGTGCGGTCCACAATCTTGTATGCAACTCGAAATTCCTCAGTCAGCACCGTTGAGAACAGCGCGAACATGACAGGTAGGCTGGCTTTCAGTATGACACGATGATTGTCCTCTTCAGAGCGGCGAGCGTGTACTCCTGCAGGAGTGTCCATCGCACCATAACCTGTTTCGCACGAACCGGCTTTATCGTACGGTCCCCTGAACTCCAACTGAGGTTTGCCGAAAGTGAGTAGAGCTGCCACGGGGCACGGACTCTCGGATGAACCCGCTGTGAAACGTGTGCGCTTGACCATTGCTCCGATCAAAAAGCAACTTGAACCAGAGCACACGTGCCTGCTGCAATGTGCTCGGCACACATATCCACGAATGTGGTCTCTGAATGTACATCTGTTTTCAACACAACACGCCACCCATTGAGGCTCGTCTATTAACTTTATGTGTGAGTGATACATGGTTTGGTTCCCAACTTTGGGTTCCGCACTGCACTAACCCATCTAGTTCTTTCACTTGTTTTTCTTGTTCTTGATCTTTGTCTTGTTCTTAAAATGAAAATTATGTTAACAGCGCGAAAAAATTTTAATTGCTATTTTTTTTTTTCTTTTTTCACCCTTTTACGCAGGCTAGCAGAGGACAGAGTGCAGATCTCATCTTGGTTGATGAAGTGGGCTTTGTTAATTCCAAGGTGCTGTTGGCCGTGCTGCCCAACATCGCGTTCAGAGGGCGAAAGCAGGTGCACATCACGAGTCATGTTGCCAAAACACCCTGGTTGAATAAAGTTGCAGATATCCGCGGAGATGACGGGGACCCTGCATACCACGTTATTTCGCAGAGCTTCAAGTGCAGACGACACGAGAGGGAACCGGGGCTGACATGCTTCTGTCTCGGAGTCTACTGTCCACAGCATATATCAGTTGATAGCCATCTGAAGGAGCTGATGAACATGGTTGCCCCTAAGGGTTTCGAAAGCGAAGTCACAGGCAGCAGCAGTACATCGTCAAGTGACACTAAAAATGACGACACGAGCCCCTTCGAACCCAGTGTCCTAAACAAGTTTCTGTCTAACAACTGTGTCACCCTGGAATACGTGACTCGCGGGTCCGTGGTCAGAGCCTACCTGTGTTTCGACCCCACGTTTGGAGGAGGCTCTAGGTCCTGTGCCGGGGTGTGCTGCGCTGTCGAGTTGGCGAACGGGAAGCTAGTGGTGAGTTATCGAGTGTCTGATCCAGGCCTGAGACTAGCAGGTCTCTAAACATGTAACCAAAATCGATATTGTCTTCATACGTTTGGCCAGTGTGCGGTGTATTTGGAACAAGGGGTAGGTCTAACAGAGTGCGAATGTATGCGCTTATACGAGCTTCGTCTTGGATTGTAAGCGTCGACTCTGTGTCAGGCACAAAACACGAAATGAGCTCCAGGGCTTGGTCCCAAGTGTTACACGAGCACTTTGACTCAGACAGTTCAAATTTCCACGCAGTGACCGCTAGAGAGAGGATAGTGTGATGTGACTCTCTCTTGGTCACGCTCTCCTTGATTACAGCCAAGTACTTGAGCGGTCCGCTGCGAATGGTTTCACTCGACGCGAACAGAGCAAGAAGCATATCTCCATATCCTCTCCACTGGCAGGCTGATATGCACTCTTGTAACAAATTCATCGGTACAAGATTGCCTATGGAAAGCGTTATAACCTTCAACAGCTCACGTGGTACAACAATCACATTACACTCGTTTTTAGTTAGCGCTCGTTTGTTGTAGATTGACATCAGGACGTCGATCGCTAGTATCCTAGCGGGTGAGAATGACACGAGCTTGCTGTATAGGTGTCTGAGCTGCCCATGGTCCATATTTGAGTAGTAGAAAACGTTTCGGTGGAATGAAGCGATTACTATCATGAATTCGTAGTGTGATATGAGGTACTCCCATGGCGCCATCATCAGCGTTTTCACTTCCTCACGAGCGGCTTTACACGCTGAGCATAACATAATGATAATGACTGCTGTTGTTGTAGTTATGGTAAGAAAGCTTACATCCTATCTCTTCATCTCTGTCTTTTTTTATTATTATTATTTCTCACAGGTGACTGGTCTCGAGGAACTCGAGATACGGGATCTCGATCAAGTTACCAAGGTTTATGCTGATCTGTTAAGTGCTCACATTAGACTTTTGAAACTTCTGATGCCCAGAGTGATGTGGAAAGAAGTGCCGGTAGTTGTGGTATTTGAACAAAACACCTACGTCAACGCACTTATCGATCTAAAGGGTATCCTTGAGCAATCGGCTCAGCGCTTTGGGTTCAAAGCTTTGTTCTACAGCAAGTGGTCCGAGGTAAACACAAAGTACATGCTGGGAAAACACGTGGGTGCCAATAACAAACCCACTATGGTCCTCAGTACAGTGTCTGCAATCCAGCGAGAAACTTTGTGTTACTGTGACACCGTAATGTCTCTCGGATGGGCTGTGTTATCTGAGGCTACAAAAAGAACTCAAAAACTCGAATCTGTAATGGGGATCTCCAAAGGTATGGGCTGTAGTACAAAGATGGGGTCTAATATGGATGTGTTCATGTACAGGCGCTCGCATAAAGGCATCAACGTGGCCACGGATATCACAGCCAGCATGCTGGAGAAACGTGAAATTATTGTGCTCCCCGCGGACAGACTCACTGACAAAGCTCACGCGGAGCAGGGTAAACTGCTACTTGGCAAACTGAGAGAAGAAATGGCTATGGTAACTATGACAAAGTCGGCGAAAGGTACTACGGTGACCACGGGTGGTAAAAAATCTGTGAATGGAGAATACACGAGGGACGACATGTTGTCAGCATTTTTGCTTCTGTGTCACACCCGAGATGAAATACACCAGGGGGACAAATCTATCAGAGTCAGTGGTGAAGTTTACTACAAGTAAAGGCTTACCCTAAGCTTTATTGTGATTCACTCATTAGTGGGCGTGTGTTTGGGCGTGGATGTGTTAAGAACCAGTGTATATAAAACCTTCTTATATTCACTGATCATATCATCCTAGTCACTACCATACACCACATGGCGGGACACAGAAACCAGACCGCGATTCAGGTGCAGCTACAAAAGTACAAGAACGAATACGATGTATTGAATGACTCCGATGCAATGGTGCACGTACCGGACACTTACGATACGTACAGGTGTATGGATTGTGAAATCATACTGTCTGGGTACAAAAGAGGTGACCCCGGTCTATGGAATCACATTCAGAAAGGAAGTTCAAAATGTCGATACCTCAGGACAAAGTTTAGAGGAAAAGAATATAAGCTCATCATTGTACGCGCTACGAACCGATTCCAAAATGGCTTTGTCGCCTTACCCAACCTTGTGCTGTGCTCTCAGAATGGATATGGTACGTTGCAAGGCACTCAATACTGCGTCATTTGTGCACGTCCAGCTGGTCAACAACATCATCTTGCGTGCTCCGACATGGCTACCCACCTCAAGAAGCGCCTCAAGTGCTTGAAATTGGATGTGCCCAGTGATAAAGTCCCTTTGTTCAATGCAAGAGGAGTTGATCTCTCATGCGGAGAGACAGAATGTGACAGCGCCTCAGTGAACTTCACCAATGACTTCGGTGTACTTGGAGAATCGGCCAACATGTGCTACATACCGGGTACTGTTGATGCTCATAAATGTTTTCAATGTGGAGTGCAAATCTCAGACTTTGTAAAAAATGACAACCTTCTGCGTGAACATGTTTTCCACGCTTACAACCGAGACCTCCGATGTGCTTACATCGCAGACAGGTTCAGAGGCCGACAAGAGGAACTTAAACTCGTACTAAGTGAAGAGAGGTACAGAAAAGGATACATTGCTTTCCCTTTTGCGATCACCAATATCTGTCATGGTTACACTGCAGTTGACCAGCAGAATCACTGTCTTGTATGCGGAGGGGCAAACTTACTGTATAAGTACAATAAAGGACATCGTCCAAACTGTGAACATATGAAGCGAAAACTTCAGTCGTGGCTGAAAGAAACAATGATAATATTAAACTAAGTGTGCTTATTTTTTTTTAAGATTTTCATTTCCAGCCCCCGGTCTCCAGTACAAACCCGCACCCCAGGAGCCTTTTGTTTCGATCGCAAAGCCTTTTCCATTATTTAGAGTACTGTGTGTAAAGACCTACA
>JAVQKH010054290.1:0-12612 GCA_036025875.1 Mogurnda adspersa | reverse complement strand
ATAATTCATCAGTCCATCACTCGTTTATCACAGAGCTGCTCTAAAGTCTCCATCTGCAGCTCGTTACCTCAGGTCAGAGAATTATTCATCAAACGATTAAAATGATTTACAACAGAGGTCAGACTCTCACAGATATGAAACTTTAATGTTACCAGATGATGTAAAACATTAATAACTTTGTGAAGACGTATTGTTTTGGCTGACGTCGGGGTTCACGCAGAGCTGTGCTGGAGTGAGCCCGTTCTGCTGTGGTCAGTCTCTTAATCTGCATTTCTTCCAGAGGAGATCTTCCGCTCCCACATCGCCCACTGGTGGTCTCCAGATGGCGCTAGACTGGCGTACGCCACCATCAACGACACGCTGGTGCCAAAGATGGAGCTGCCCATGTTCACCGGGAGCCCCTACCCCCTGGGCAAGGAGTACCACTACCCCAAGGTACTGATGATCAAGGGCTGATAAAGTACGGAGCTATTTCCAATTAACGGGACTTTCCCGCAGCTCTTTACAAGTGACTCCATTTTTCATAGACTTTTGTCACAGGTCAAAATAAAAGTAATAGTAATTAACATTTATTTTACCTGTTGGTAACGTCCTGTCACAAGTGGAACGAGGACCGTTCTGAAAGTAATAGAAAATATGTTTAAATAGTTAAAGACACTTAAATACTGCTCAAGGACCAAAAACAAAAAAGCAATACATTTCATTTTTGAGGCTGAGGGCCCATGACTGGTACCTGGGTCACACTTTGGACATGTCTGTGGTAAACTCTCTGTAGCCACAGCTGCCCTGGGGCACGTCAACCGTACCTGACCACCACCAGCATCACATTCAAACATTCAGGCAAGAAGTGTTTTGCTAAATGTCACATATTTCTTTGTGCTCGTGTCCAGGCCGGAGAGGAGAACCCGGTCATCACCGTCTTCGTGGTGAACCTGAACGGGCCGCTCCACACCATCGAGATGAGGCGACCTGAGGACCCCAGGATCGGGTCAGGACCGCTTTCACTTTCTTGTCTCTGTGTGGTCTGTAGACCTCTGGATGTTGAGTGACCCCGATATTCCGTGTTCTCAGAGAGTTTTATGTGACGATGGTGAAGTGGGCGACGGCGACGAAGCTGGCCATAAACTGGATGAACCGCGCCCAGAACATCTCGGTCCTGAGCCTGTGTGAGGCCACCACCGGGGTCTGCACCAAGGTACCACACTGTCGTCTTCTGCTAGTGTCGGAAACGGCTTTTACGAGACGTAGATGGAATTCTTATGGAAATGTAATTTGTATTTTTGCAGAAACATGAAGACGAGAGTGAGGGCTGGCTGCAGACTCAGGTGAGAATGGCATGTTCAGGTAAAACGAGGTTATTTTAGCTTCATAGAAGACCTTGAACATGCAGTGAACTCAGGTTTTGAAATGTGTCAATAATAAGTCCGGGACCAAAGGAAACTAAATATTGTGGCAAATAAATTTTGGGCAAAGTGAGATTTATTTTTTATTTTTAAAAACAGTTTGTATGGCTACAATGCTCATGCTTTTTAAATTACTGTATTCCTCTCTCTACCAGGCCATGTTTATCCCAATATAGCTTCCAAAGTAAAAATTATTTTTAAAAATGTCACTTACCACAGTTTTTTGTATCTTTTAGTTAATGTTTGTTTGTTTGTTTGTTTATTCAGAATGAAAGCCCATTGTTCTCCAAAGACGGTCTGAAGCTGTTCTTCACTCGAGCCATACCTCAGGGTGGGCGGGGCAAGTTCTTCCACATCTCCATGTCCACCTCACAGGTAAACACAAATTAAATTAATCCAAATAAAATACAGAAAAATAAATACGTTAGAAATATATTTTTATATAATTTAAGAAGAAAATAATTGGTCTAAAACCCTACGACTCTAATAAGTACTGTGATAAAGTCAAGTTGTGTCTTACTTGTCCTCTCAGATAAACACATACTGTATCTAACATGTTTTCTGTTATTGTTTGTGTATTTATTGTTTATTGTTTGTGTCTTGTTTGTGTATTTATTGTTTATTGTTTGTGTATTTATTGTTTATTGCTTGTGTTCTTCAGGTGAACACCAGCACAGACACGCTCCAGTCCATCACGTCCGGAGACTGGGACGTGACTCAGGTCCTGGCCTTCAGCGAGGACAGTCAGCTCATGTGAGTCCAACACTGGGACTAAATATTTCAAAACTATTGGAAATTCTCATCCACTAACACGAAGGTTGCTGGTTTGATTCCCAGCTCCAACAAATTCTTACTCACACCAACAACTGGACGTATCTGGCAACATCTGGCTTTTCTGTTGGATGTAAATTCTCGTTTCACCACAAATGTCAGATCAGTCCCGGTCTGAGTCATGTCTGACACTAATATATTTTGCAGCTGGAACAAAAACGGCCTGGCGTACTTATTTGCTCGTGATTTCAGCACCGTGGACAGCTCATTTCAGCACCACAGACAGCTCACAGAGAAAGGCATCACTAAACGAGCCACATTCAGAAACTGCAGCTGCAGTCTCCAAAACACAAAAACAGAAAATAAATCTGTGAAAGCTGCTCCTGACTCAGCTTCGTCACATCTTTTTATTTTGGGCAATGACACCAACACGCCTACTGTTCACGCTGTGTCCCAGCTACTATGGGCCTGAGGCAGGGACAACTGAACCCTCAGCCTCCTTGCTCAGATGCACGAGGGCTCACCAACATGCAGGGGTTTTGAAGTAGACTTGTAGAGTGTGCACTGAGCTGAGTGTCCTGCTTCTTCTGTGCTGCTGTAGTAGTTAGAGTTATAGCGCCCTCTGCTGTTTCTACATTATTGTGTCACTCTAAATAATCCTTCTGTGTGTTTTCTTTTTCTCTCAGATACTTCCTGAGCACTGAGGACGGTCCAAAGCGGAGACATCTGTACAGGTAAAGACTTAGCACGTTAGCATTTATCTTAGCATTAGCATAGTTTTAGCCACAACATGATGCTAAATTCCTCAGTAAGCTAACATTATCACTTGTAAGCATTTAGTCTGTTACTTCTCTCTTGAATCTTTATGTATTTAAGTGTTTTTTGTTGTACTTGTTTCTCTTTTTGTTGCTGTTTTGGGGTATTTTTTATGTTTTTCTTGTAAATCAATAAGTTCTAGTATTATTGTCTCCTTACCTGTTTAGTGCGGACACGTCGGGCTCGTTTAACCGCCGCTGTCTCACCTGTTCCCTCCCTCTCACCTGTGGATACGTGGGCGGGTCCTTCAGCCTCAACATGAGCTACTTCCTGCTTCACTGTCAAGGTACATCCCCTTTTACTTCAGCCCCTCCCCCTGGCCTCTACAGCAACATCAAATCAAATCTTTCCCAGGGCAGCTGTGGCTAATGCTATTTTTATTATTTGTCCTCCTCAGGTCCAGATGTCCCCTTCGTGTCCATCTTCAGGACGCAGCGAGACGAGGACACACAGGACGGAGAGAGTAAGCATTTAAGGACTCAGCAGGGGGCGCTAGAGCTAATGTGAAATGTAATGAAAAAAATGTCATATAAAAGAAATGAAAAGCAGAATAAGATCTGTGACCCACTTTTGGGACCTCAGCCACCAGTTGGGAATCAGTGCATGCTATATTTAAACAGGAGCGCTGTCAGTAGAGAATGCAGCTGCTCCGAAAGTTTTCAGGCGACCAACTCTGCGAGAATCTGAGCTACTTCCACAAATCCAGGTCAAGGCTGCACCTGCGAGAACCAGCTTTAACACAGAGCATTATACCTCACTCACTAGCTACTGTGGGCCCGAGGCGGGGTTAGTCTCGGGGCTGACAGACTCTCGCAGTCACTCACGACGAGACGCATGTGTTTGGAGAGAACCCACAGTAACACGGGGAGGACACTGGTTTTTGTTGCAGATATAGAAGAGGTTTATAAACTGGAGACGAACGAGAACCTGAGACGGACGCTGGGCTCGATGCAGATGCCTTCAGTGGAGTACGAGGACGTCAGCGTGGACGACTACAGTACGTTTTATAGCACAACGCACATTTTCTGCTGCTATTCATTTATTCACTTGCACAGGCCACAGTCTAATGTAGTCTCTCTGTGATTTTTTATGTTTCCTGTTTTCTCCATCACAGTGTGGGGCACTGCTTACAAATAAACGTTCTGTTCTTTACTAAATAGTTTGTGGCAGTGTTCATTTGTAATTATTTCTTGTTGTCCAGCCCTGTCGATGCAGATTCTGAAACCCGCCGGCTTCGTGGACACCTCTCACTACCCTCTGCTGCTCCTCGTGTAAGAATGAGATAAATGTGATTATTACTGTGTTTGGGGCTCGTGCATCTTCTGGAGTTTATTTATTTATGATACTTTTTAACGTTTTGGTAAATTACACTACTATACTACGTGAATGATGTGATCTTATTTTGTAAAAACGTGATAGTATCTTGTAAAACATCATAGTTTTCTTTCTAAAGATGAAGAGCTGACACTTTTCTGGCAGCTCTACGCTTCCATGTGCAGGTCTTGTGCAGGTCTTGACCCTCTCTGTTCTTGTGTGCTCGTCTCGCTGCAGCGACTCGACCCCTGGTGGACAGGTGGTGTCGGAGCGGTTCCGCCTGGACTGGCCGGTGGTGCTGGTCAGTAGTTTCGGGGCGGTGGTGCTGAGGGTGGACGGCAGAGGCAGCGGGTATCAGGGCACCAACCTCCTCCACCGGATCCAGAAGAGACTGGGCGTGTTCGAGGAGCTGGACCAGCAGGACGCGCTCAAGTACGAGACCACGGACAGTTCAGTCCAAGTACTACTCATCTGGCTCTGACAAGTCTCTGCACTTTAAAGCTGCACTACCTGATTTTTTTCCCTTGTATTTGAGCAAAAATAACTGAGACCCTCTGTGGGCTGGATTTTAACCAATCGCACGCTTCCACAGGACAGGAGCGCTCTGATTGGTCGATACATCCATTATCTATCCAGAGTCTATCAGGAATAATGTGAAGGGGCTGGTGTTTTATTTCAAATATAATGTTTTGTTATTATTAAAGCCAGCTCCAGTCGTCGTGTGTGTCTCATCCAGTCAAACAAACAACTTCAAACATTTCTTTTCCAGTTTTATTTATAATTTTTGCTCTTTTGCAGTTTTATTTTGAAAGAACCGTACATTGACAAGACTAGAGTTGGAGCGTATGGCACGGTAAGAGTACAAGTACATGAAGTATATGAAGTACATGAAGTATACCTCAATAAAGCCTGTATCTGCCCCGTCAGGAGTACGGAGGATACGTCACCAGTCTGCTGCTCAGCGGAGAGGACTCGCCCGTGAAGTGTGGAGCTGTTCTCTCTCCCATCACCGACTTCCAGTTATACGGTAAGATTTTATTTACGGTACCGTGGTTTACAGTATAACGTTGCTGCCACCTTGAAAGTTAAATCTTACACTCCAAGCACCAGCCGTCCCGTTGGTGCAGGTACTTCTATTCACAAGGATGTAGAAGAAATACAAGACTCAAAAACTTAAAAAATTAAAATCATTTAAAAAAGTAGATAAAAAATTTAAAGTAAAAAAAGAAAATATGGGGAGAAAAAATTTGCCTGGCAGGATGTTGATAAAATGTTTGAGATATTGTTTTATTTTATTTTTATATATTGTTTGCGAGAAATGGCCAAACGTACGATCAAACTAATTAATATGAGTTTATTTCTTGTGGATTTTGTCTGTTTCTGAAAATCCAAATATATTGTGCACAGTGTGAACAGATTGTCAGCTTTTACATTTACATTTAGGGCAGAGACAGAGAGTTGTAGAAGCTGCAGGACACGAGGCGTTCGGAGGAAGTGCAAATGAAGGCAGAGCTCGGGCGACGTGCCACAGATTTACCACCGGTTTTATTCGCCTCGCGTCGCCGTAGGGCAGAGACAGACGTCAGCGATATGTGTAAATGAGGCGGCTCAGATCTGAGACTGTGGATATATTTGAATATTGAAAACGACCACAGGGCCACTTTATTATTACTTTATTGTTATTAGGAACAGGGTCGACCTAATAAAGTGGCCAGTTGGTACAAATTGAATTTCCTGTTTTCTTCAGCCTCTGCGTTCTCTGAGCGATATCTCGGTCTCCCTAAACCGGACCTCCGAGCGTACACAGTAAGTTTGGAAAAATAACGTTGCTTTTTTACATTTGTTTCTTGTACAAATATGATTCTTATTTATTTTTTACAGATGGCCAACTTAGAGCATCGAGCCTCGCAGTTTATGGAAAAGAAGTTCCTGATCATCCACCCGACGGCTGATGGTGCAGCTGAGTTTAATTTTTAAGACGTTTTATTGGAGTTTTACGATAAGCTCCGCCCACTGCAGCGTTGGTGCTAAAAACTATGAACCGCCGCATTTCAGACTCTTCACCAACAAATACAATGTGCTTGGAACGAATAGACAGTTTATTTCTAATTAAACCCAGAATATATCTTTTGTGTTTGTTTGAATGTCTTTAATTGAGTTTTACTTGAGATCATTGTAAAAGAAATCAGTTTTTTTTTTTACCTGATAATTAGTTTATTTTTTTGTTAATGAGGAATCGTAATATTTTTTATCTTCCAGAAAAAGTGCATTTCCAGCACACGGCCAAGTTCATCTCTCGACTCATAAACGAAAAGGCCAACTACACTTTACAGGTGAGTGGACCTGAACCAGGACTAAACTGGGACTGAACCGGGACTAAACTGGGACTAAACCAGGACTGAACCAGGACCGAACCAGGACTAAACTGGGACTGAACCGGGACTAAACCAGGACTAAACCAGGACTGAACCGGAACTAAACCAAGACCACACCAGGACTAAACCAGGACCGAACCGGAACTAAACCAGGACCACACCAGGACCACACCAGGACTAAAACAGGACCAAACCGGTACCACACCAGGACTAAACCAGGACTGAACCGTGACTGAACCAGGACCACACCAGGACTAAACCAGGACTAAACCAGGACTAAACCAGGACCAAACAAGGACTAAACCAGGACTAAACCAGGACCACACCAGGACTAAACCAGGACTGAACCGGAACTAAACCAGGACCACACCAGGTCTAAACCAGGACTAAACCAGGACCAAACAAGGACTAAACCAGGACCAAACCAGAACTAAACCAGGACCAACCCAGGACTAATGCTCTGCCAGTCTGGTCCTGGTGTTGAGTCGTGGTCGTGATCAGTGTTGTAGTCCAGATCGGAATATCCAAGACTAAGACTTTTAGGGTCCATGATTGAGTCAAGACCAAGACACATCGAGACCAGTTCAAGGCCAGTTCAAGACCAGACAAGTGGAAAAACACAAAACAAAGCAAAAAGAAGAAACTAAATGATCAAAAATATAAATATAATTGTATTTAATTAATAACAGCTCCAGAGACCAAACAATCCTCCTGGAGACACAAACCGAGTCAAACTGTGTCCGAGCCCAAGACCAAGTCAAACTGTGTCCGAGCCCAAGACCGAGTCAAACTGTGTTCGAGCCCAAGACCGAGTCAAACTGTGTAAAGCGTACACTGAGAGACTGTGGGTCGACCGGTCTGAGAATTGAACCCACAACTTCCGCTGTGCCTCCATACAGTTCTGTATTGGTGTATTTTGTATTTTTTACCTAATGTTTTCTTTTCCAGATTTATCCGGACGAGGGCCACTTCATTCGCAGCGAGGCCACTCGGCAGCACCTGAGCCAGTCCCTCGTCAACTTCTTCGAGGAGTGCTTCAGACTCCCGGAGCAGGCGTTCGAGGAGGCGCTGGAGGAGGAGAGCGAGGACGAGGTCTAACCGGAATTGGACCCTCAACCTCCATCGCTCTCGTGCCCATAAGCACAACTCCAAGCATTCAAAGAGACCAAGGGCGAGGTCTACCATCTCTATAGGAATCTAACCCTCAACCTCCAACACCATGCATTTAAAAAGAGCGAGGATCATGTCTATTATTAAATTTTGCAGGAATCTAACTCTCAACCTCTATTGCCCATGTGCTCATGAGCCCATCAACACATCTCTGGGATTTGAACCCTCAACCTCCAACACCAAGTGTTTAAAGAGAGCAAGGACAAAATCTAAAAATCAACCACAACCACCTCTCTGGAAATCAAACCCTCAACCCCATCGCCCATGTGCCCATAAGCACAACACCAAGCATCAAAAGGTAGAGGAATGAGGTCTAAAATTTACTACAACCTTTTTGGAAATCTAACCCTCAACGACATCTACAAATCTACTGTCAGTTCTGTGGAAATCTAACCCTCAACCTCAAATCATTCAAACAGATCAAGGATGATGTCCCAACTCCACGTTCCCCTCCAGAGGAGTCTAACCCCCGACCTCCAGCGCCCACGTGCCCATAAGCACAACACCACAGTCACTATATGCAACCTTCGGCTGGTTTTCTTCACTTGTTTGGTGCGTTTTGTGGCGTCCGAAGCTGAAACGCAGACTTCGTTTTGTGCAGACGACCAAACGCCATCTTCTCGGCTCAGATTGTTTCGTGGGCTGAGCTGAAAGCCTGCGCAGACCTGGCAACCCGACCCAAAAACTGAAATAACAGAATCCAGGTGTTTTCCGCCGACAGCCGTTGACTCTCCGACCGAGGAGGAGGGCGGCGGACATTTTGTGCACATCATGAACTGCAGCGAGCGTGTAAATATTAATCAGACTCAGAACGGACGCCACGTTTGTGTCCGATGAGAAAATGTAAAGTTATTTTTCAACTCGTGGGACTGTTCTCTGTAAAATAGCACAGACCTGAATCACGTTGGATTTGAGTTTTTCGCCTGACGTCGGTTTCTTTGTGTCGTCTCATGTTGCGTTTAAGAAAGAAAACCTGTTTTTTTTTTTTTGTTTTAGTCGCTGTGCCTTACTGTGAAACATCTGTAGGTTCTCACTGTTATTAGGACATCGCTGATGCTGTGGGAAATTAAATCATCTTTATTTAAATGATTCAAATGCCCTTAAATCTGAACACTTCAAACGCCTGGTTCCCAACCCCCCAGCCCTGAACTGACCCCCCAAGGGTCCGGGGACCACAGCTTTAAACCATTCTGTAACTTCTGTCAAATTTACGGTAATAAACTGTCAGCTGCAGGTGATAGATTTTTACTGTAAAAAATACAAGTTTCAATACAAACACATTACAGTAAATTACTTTTATTGTCCTCCGTCTTATTGTTAGTTATTTTATGTTTTTGAGGTAAAAACGGTAATTTACTGTATTGTGTTTATATATATTAGGTTTATTAAGGGACCCGTACCACAGCTTGAGAACCACTGATACTTATTTGTACAACAGCGTTAACAGGATAAAAAGGTCATGTTTTTTCTAATTCAACTGCATCACAGCGCCCCCGTGTGGCCCAGCAGTGTACAGACTCTGCATGCAGTACGGTAGGTGGTAGAAAAGAGTGTTTACGCAAAAAGATTTTTTAATAAATTGATCCGAAATCGTGATAGAATCTTTGTAAATATGAGACCATCGGCAGAAATATCCCGAGAGCCACAGGTTTGAGTTTCTCTACATTTGAATTCAAAGGAGAACGATGCAACTTTACTGTTTTCTCACAGTTTTGGTCACATTTGTCCTCTGCACAGCGCCCCCTACAGTTCTTTATAATAATGGTATTCACAGGTTCACCACAAAAGCCCCAGCTCTGCATCAGCTCTGCATCTTTCTCTCAGCTCCCTCCGTTCTGTAAAAACCTGTTGAACACATTAGTCTTTCTGTTGAGACCTGACCCGAGACCCACTGGAGCTTCATTCACCCCACAACAACTCATGAAGCTGTTTAAAGCTGCATTGTTCTCCTTTATAACCTCATTTGTGTCTGTGTTCGGTGCATGTTGGAGGCGACGTCTTGAATGTTCCAGACTGGATTTTTACATTTGCCGTAGAATGTGATCGATGTCTAAATGTTCTTCAATTATTATTTTATTCCGATGAAAAAAAAGATGATCTGAGTGTTTTTGTGCATAAAGCATTTTGGGATAAATTTGACGGTTCACGTCCGTTTGTCTGTTTACAGTAGACTTTTACAGAACATGTCTCTGAAGACGAAGACGTAGACGGACTGTGGCATGAAGTTAAACAGAATAAAACAGAGATATTTTATCAGTCTTTATTGTTTATGCACTAATTATTTATTGAGGTCAGCATTTATTTATTTTATTTTGAAAAGTTTAGCTTACATCTCCTTTTTTTGCAGGGCATTCATGGTTCAACGGTGGAACATGTTTTAGTTGTAGAGGAAACCTACACAGACACGGGGAGAACACACAGAGTAAAAAAACCTGCCGAGTAATCGAACCCTTCTTGCCTTAGCTTTCTTTTTCTAGATTTCATATTTCTTTTCTTTGTTTTATTTTATTTAGCAGAATAAACAGACATGCTTGAGGGACCTTCCATTTTCACCAATCACTCGGTTTGTTCCAGTCGTTTAAAACCGAGAGAACACGCAGACTCTGTGCAGTCCAGGAATCAAACCCAGGACCTTCATTCAGCCAGTATTGTGCATGTTGACCACTGGATGCACAAAATCCTTCATAATTAAACCTTTACTATTTTAAATCCAAGTATAATTTTAATGACATCAAAAGGTAAAATTTGTAAAAAAAAAAAAAAAAAAAAAACACGATGATTGGCCGGTCGTTGGTCGTTGGTCGAGGCTCCAGACCTGGACCTTGCTGCTGTTCCGTCGGAGACAAATGGACGAATGTCGACGCCCACTGCAACAAGAAGAAGAAGAACTGGTTTAGTGAGTGTCAACTATAGAGTCAAGTAAAAGTAACAAATATTTTACATTTGTTGCATGAGTTTCAGAAATAGGACCTATTCTGCAACGTTTTCGGAGCCTTCTACAAAGTTCTGGTATTGTTTCTTCATCAAAAACGTCCCCGGAGTGGTTTCTGCATATTTTTTCGTATTTTTATAATCACTCGCCGCCATTTCTCCACATCTCCAATCAGCTCACTCCGCTTTTGTCGTGGCTCCTCCCCCCCATAAGAGACAAATTTGAGCATTTATACCAGAAGTGAAAACATACATTCATTTTAATAGCCACGTGTGTCCCAAATTATCAATAAAGACACAATAATGGGATAATAGGCTCTCTTTAACCTGTGACTCACCTCTGGCTGCATAAATAATCCAAACAGCAACAAAAGGATCCGAAACAGGCGGCGCATTGGGTCCAAAAAAGTCTCAAAAAGTGAAAGAAATGTTCAACTTTCGATTCTGAGACTCCGTGAGACGACTCCAACCTTTACAGAGAACAGAAGTTACAGAAAGTTGGCTTAAGTTCATATAAAATGGAAAATGCCAAAACAGAACCATACTTACTATTAGCACAAGTGTGTCGATCTAAGTACAATTATATTTGACTAAAAAGGAGCCAAAAACAGGAATAACCTAGAGCTAAACCAGGTCTAAACCAGGACTAAACCAGGACTAACCCAGCACTAAACTGGAACGTAAAGCGGACATCCACTCTTAAAAACTCAAGCTCCAGGGCTGTAGTTCTCTGCAGGCACCGCCCACAAAATAAATGTAAATAGTTAACCATCGTTTTACTAAACTGAGCCTAAAACTGATGGAACTGTGTACAGTAGGTTACAAACCCAGTGGACTCCTATGTACCACCAGTGGGGCCTGTACCACAGCTTGAGAACCTCCATTTACAACTTTGGCTTCGACAAAACATTATTTGAAAATGTTCAGTAGATTTAACTGTAAAAGAATAAAGTTAAGCAAATATTGATAGATGTACTTTATATTTTCTTGACTCCTCCATGTGTCCAGCAGAGGGCGCTGTTGCTCCACAGACGCAGTGCCTCTCGATGGAAAGTGACCAGAACTCATGGATCCAAAGCGTTCTTAGACGTTTTCTTCAGTTTTTGAGTTATGTGTGTTAGCACTGAACACACCGGTGTGTAGGTGTGTACGTTTCTATATGTGTGTGTGTGTGTGTGTGTGTGTGTGTGTGTAGAGAGAGCGCAGGAAGCTACTGGGTCCAAGTCGTCTAAGCCAAAAGACTTTATTTACATCAGTAACAGTCTCTGTAACATTGTGTAATCACATTTGGATCTGCAGTGCTGAGGCATAAGACAGAGCCTATTTGACGTTATTATTAATCTTTAAAAAGTGAAAGTATTTTTTTCAGAAGGAACTGTGTTTAGAGCCTGATAAAGAACTTCAGGAAGTTGCACCTCTGTGGTCAGGTCACAAGACCCAGAACTCTGCCACAACAACACTCTGAGGACCACAGAGAGAGATTATACAATACTTCATAACTATTACACCATAATCCTTTCCTGCCAACTGAGAGGGAATTAATTTCATTTTCAATTGTGATATATTTAGATTATTGTGATGATATTGTGACGACGATAGAGATATAAAAAGCTGAGCCGTGATTAACAGTAAAAACCAGACCGTACACTCCTCCTGCCCCTCTACTCCTGCCCCTCTACTCCTGCCCCTCTACTCCAGCCCCTCTACACCTGCCCCTCTTCTCCTGCCCCTCTACTCCTGCCCCTCTACTCCAGCCCCTCTACTCCTGCCCCTCTACTCCAGCCCCTCTACACCTGCCCCTCTTCTCCTGCCCCTCTACTCCTGCCCCTCTA
>JAVQKH010051707.1:0-10554 GCA_036025875.1 Mogurnda adspersa | reverse complement strand
GAAGAGCTTATATTCGTGCAACTATGGGCCTTAGGCGGAAGGACAATAGTCACATCATGACTGACACTGAGACACAAATACTTAAAGACCATTCAGTATCATTTTCCTTCACTAGAGTTACTAATTTACAGTAGGCACAAACCCTGGATGCAAGTGAATGTGCCACTACTGTGCTGCTTATCTTATCGTATGCCTACGTCACTTGTATGCGACGTAACGCGGTGTGTGTCGCAGCCAAACTACGTTACCCCTTCGTGCATCAATTCTTTGTTTCTATCACCGCATTCTCATCTGGCGTCAATAGAAACGCACAGAAAAGGCGAGAGAAAGGTGAGTGGCAAAAGGTGAGCGATCGTTTATGACAATTGCTGCTTAAGCGGGAAGTAGCTGAGTGTGATTTGAGCGAAGGGCAGTGGTGATGGTGCTGCGAGTGGTTAGAAATGGTGCAGTGCCAATGCAATACACTGTGCAGCCAATGAGCAGTGCGCTAACTGGCTAGTGACTGCTAGCTGCACGGGAAACGCAATTATGCTCTTTTGAGTAATGAGATGTGTACATTTGCAGTTGTCTTGTTTATTATAGTCTATCATTTCCGCAGTTTGGATAGTTGTATTTCTTTTATGTTTACAGCTTATCTTGTCAGAATGATTATCCCCTGTTTTAACGCAAATGTACTTTTTTTTTAACCGCTGTAGATGGGACACAGCTGCAAAGTTAAATTGCGTATTGTATTTATTGCCTAATAATTAATCCAGGGGGTCCGCATTGTGCTGTGATTGGCTACTCGAGGCCCCCCTCTCACGGGGGCACTGGTTTCTGGTGAGTTGCAGAGCCCCAATAACAAAAGACGTGGATTTCTTTACTGTAACTTGTCCCAAGTCCTTCAAAATTTATCTTTATTAAACCCCAGCTGGTGGTGTGCGGTTTACTGTAGAATATATATGTCCGTGCCTCATTACAGTAGCTGGAAAAAGAAACAAGAAAACTGATGAACTGCTGTAGTTTTGTTAGTGTAAGCTTTTTCTTTTTGCAGCTGCATAGGTCATCTTCCCCGTGTGTATGAGAGGCTTGTATAATAAATGACTACATACCACCATCCCTGGTCTGTTCATGTTTACCTTGCGAGTGTGAACAAACCTTTCTGAAGTAAGCGGGAAAAAATAGGTCAACGGTCAAAAAGCATCATCATACACTGGAGTTTCAAAAAAGGAATAATGTTGGACACAGTGTGCAGAGTTGGAAAGATGAATAGGTCATTGCTCTGTTTTCTGTGACCTTCACTTACTTTCAACTATCCTCACAGTCTCCAGAGATAAAGTTTCACCATATTATCGTGGGATTTTATGTATTGCGTTACACACTCTCTGTCACTTTTCTCCTGGGTTTATTTTTTATGCGCCAATCTGATCTTGTATGGCATCTTTTTGCCTCAGTGTCCCATTTTTGGCTTCAACTGCAGGCCCATGTCCTTGAAATTTGTTTAGTTTTTTTTTTTTTTTTTTTTACTTTTATTTGTTTAGTTTTTTCAGTTATTACGTTATTGTATCGCCTTGTCACATGACTACAATTGAAACTTATCCCTTCCTTAAAAATGAAAACGAAACTTAGCCCACGCTGCGCTTTCCTTTCCCAAATCACGACCAGCCTGTAACTCGCGTAACTTTAAGTAGTGTAACATATGAGCAACGTTTTTACAGCACTGTACAAGGTGTTTATAAGAGAGCGACGTCGCCTGTTTCACTTGAGCCGGGACGCACCAGTGGCTTGAAGCAGAAGACCTGGCTCGTTGGAAATAAGCTGCAAGTGCCACAAAAGTTTCGCGCGCCCAACAAGACAAAATTGCTACTTCTAATGTCAAAATTAATAATTATTGTAACGATAAAAGACCGGAGCAACGTTAAATATCCAGCGCTGATTATTTTTTTTATTTTATTTTTTTTATGACGCTGTGCTGTAGGTAAGATTCATGTATTCTTCATGGCGTAGAAGTTTTTTTCAGTCTACATGCCTGTGATAATTAAGGACTTCCTGGGATGAGGTTAATTTTGAACATCAGTCTGATTTGAGTTGATTATTGCTCTACTCCGTGAGAGGAAATGACATCAGTCCATCAGTCAAAAAGCACACAGCCGGCAGATAGAAAGGAACACAATTATGAAAATCGCAAGTTATGTTTTTGTCAGTCAACTTCTGTCTTGCATTAGTCAGGATGAGTGTGCGACCCAGTTTGACCTAGAGCTTTTTTTGCCCCTGTCGGTGCTCATGAATGTGATAAACCAACTGTGTGTGTACAGTTATGATGCCCCTCTCTGAGCAGCCAGAGGGGGTCAAACCTGACTCAGTATTGGGTGTTTTCTTGTTGATGGTGTCACTATATAGACATTATTGAGTGATGTCGGATGATACTTGAGGCTGAATCAATGTTTGTCACTAAAGTAGGGTGTTGTTGTCAACTGTCCAGCTTGAGTTGACCAGAATGATCCATGGGTTTCTTTTGGTGTCCTTGCTGCCTTTTTACAGCATGCTGTGTAAATGTATCATTTTTCATCTGCATCCATAACTGCCAATAATTTGAATCCAGCTATAACAGAACAGTCACAAGATGGCTTGAATTATTTATTACCACCTTTTTGCCCTGGAATTAAGTTTCAGTCTTACTGGGGGAGACAGTATGTCACCCTGCAGTATCCTTGTAGACTGGCTAGTCAATTACAAGAGCCATGTTGACAGTGTCATCGGATATTACAGCTAACACTTTTCATGCTGTTCAGAATATTTTTAATCTTAATTTTATTTTTAAAGAAATTGTGTTTGTTTGCACCCCTGTGTAAGCTTAAATAAAATATAGAGGACTTTCAGCTGGTTATGGTATTGCTAACATGACATAAGCCTTTATCATTCTTTATTTTTATTATTCACTATTAACATTAACATCCTTTTTTTTTCTCTGACAGGTATTCTCACTTCACAACAAGCTAAATCCTATTTGAAGATTTGTTGTTTTGCTAGAAGAAGTGTGCTTATACAAAAGATACTGCTAGCGGCGTGGCCCCCTTTCTCTCCCAACCCCTGCGCTATGAGCAGAGGTAGAGGAGGGCCTTCCAAAGAACACTATCACCGACATCCACCACCCCACTTACAAACCAAGGACGGTTGTTTTCGACCTGGTCCATCCTCACCCTTCCCACGAGGCCATCCCCAGCAGATCCCATATCAAAGTTACTACTCCAGCCCTGGTCGGCCCATAGCGCCTAATGTCTTCCCTGGTGCACCACCCTTACCAAAGTACGATAAACTGAACGCTTACCCTGCGGACCACAGCCGCACTGGTGTACCTAATGCTTTTTTACAACAGCAAGCTGAATTCTTAAGAGGACAATCCACAGAGGCTCCACAGTTTAGAGCCAGTCATCGTGGTGGTGGAGGCAGAGGGACTCCTGGTAGGACAGCTAGTTTCCCACATCATTCGGGATACAATAGATACCAAAACCCCGGCCGTAGTCCAAGGGGCTGGGGGACATATAACCAAGGCCAGAGGTTTACACACCCGCAAACCACTCCAGGTCTATGGCAAGCCAATTCAAACCAGTTACAGGCCAATAACAACACAGCTCAATACTTAAACAGGCAATGGTGCCCAACTAAAGATCCTTTGTGTGACACATTTCAGAGGTTGACCGTTCAGCAAGATATTCAGAATAAAGGAGAACAGCAAAAGAGATACTCTGCATCAGGGAGTTCAAAAGATTCTGGTAAAGTTAATATCACCCTCACCCCGGAAATCCAAGAAAGTGTGTACAGAGCTTTGGCTGCTTTGAAGCAAAGTGAAAAAATCTCAGCCCGACTTTTGGCCAAAAAGTTACGTCTTCCCAGAAAGATTGTTAACAGTGCTCTCTATTCTTTGGAAAAAATACAAAAGACCTTTAAGCAAGGACTTACCCCCCCTGAGTGGAGTGTATACCAAGAATCTTTCAGAGGTGAGGAAGATTTTAAAGTACAAAGTTCACCCACTTTTCTCAGTACCAGTGCAGAAAATACCTCAAGAACTGAAGGTGGATCGAAGCCTAGGGCAGGGTCCGGTGGTCAAGACAAAGACGAGGACTCAGACGTCATAGTAGAATCGGCTTCCTGCTCTTCTTTCGACTCAGACGAAGAATCACAGTCAGGAAGCCACTGCAGCGATAGAAGTTCTCTTGATTTAGAGCTCAAAACAATGGCAGACCAGAAAGAGCTTGTTCTGCGTTACCTTTTGGATGCAGGGGAGACAACTGCTCTTGCTATTTCTAAAAACCTGGGTCTCAGAGGTGCAAAGCAGGTCAATCCAACACTCTATGCCTTGGAGAAGCAAGGAGAAGTCATCAAGCATGGTAAAGCGAATCCTCCAACCTGGGAGCTTTCTGCACACCGTAAAGAAAAGATGGTGAGAACCATTAAAGCCACACAAGGAACCTCCTCTGACGGGAGTGAGCTGCAGAAACAAGAAAGTACAAATGAAAGTGGAGCTTGTTCTTTGTTTGTGCCATCACCACCATCATCAATACCAGGTCTTGAACCAATTCCACTTCAGGAGGAATGGATGCCAGAAAACAGCTACAATGAAGAAGTAAGTAAAGTTGATAATTTTACATATTATTATCATGATAACTCAGAGGATGTTTGTACCAAATTGAATTGACGTAAGATCAATTCAACTCTTATAACATAATACTTTCCCCAGGTTTCAGACTTTACATTAACTCAATGTAAAGGCCCCAGTGAAGGTCAGTGGGCAACTGATGACATCCCAGAATTCCTGAATGCCATTCGCAGAGAAACCGATGCAGACAAAGAGAGAGCAAAAGCTAAGACTAGCCCCGTGGGAATTGTTGCTGTGTCCTTGGCTGCTCCCCCTCCCCAAAACCTTTGGGCAAAATTACAAGAGGTTAGGCTCAAGAACCCTGTCAGTGGGCTTATGGAGTACGCTCAGTTTCTTGGTGAAAGCTGCGAGTTTCTGCTTCTTGATCAATCAGGACCATCACATGACCCAAGGTGAGTCCTTCATTTTTGGATACTTAAATACACTACATTTCTGTGCCAAAATTACTTTACTTACTTCTGTTTACATGCATGGTATTATAGAGGGATACTAAGGAATATTTTCCTCAAGAATAAAGATTATATATTTTCTTGCCTTTTGTAAGATTTCGTATGCAGGTGATGCTTAATGGGAGACTCTTCCCACTCGCAGAGGCCTCAAGCAAGAAAGTTGCAAAAAAAGATGCTGCTGCAGCTGCTCTGCGAATTCTTGTTGCTGAAATGCAGGGTGGGGCCGGCTCCGGGGAAGAGGGAGGCACTGACAATATGGGCCAAGCAATGGATCTGCTTTCAGAAATTGTAAGTAGCTGGTGTGTAAAATGTGCAATTATATGATGATATTTTTTATATATATATTAAAAAGATGGATGTTCATGCTTGTAGGGATCGCTTGAGGGCATGGTTGGAGCTGGCAGTGTGGAAGGTATGAGGAATTCTGAGGGACCTCGGCAGCCACTGTCCAGGTCTCTTCCTGGTGGAAAAAATCCAGTATCTGTCCTGATGGAGTATAGCCAGCGTACCAGCAACCCCATTGAATTCATCATTACTGGTCAGGCTGGCCCACCACAT
This sequence comes from Mogurnda adspersa, assembly GCA_036025875.1. Classification (NCBI taxonomy): domain Eukaryota; kingdom Metazoa; phylum Chordata; class Actinopteri; order Gobiiformes; family Eleotridae; genus Mogurnda; species Mogurnda adspersa. Next base: position 4,911 of record JAVQKH010051707.1, on the reverse strand, counting down.
GACCCAAGGTACTGGGGGCTTTACTTTACTGTAAATCTGCTCACATCACATGCTCCTACATATGTCCCTTTGTTGGTTTTCTTCAAGAAAGTAGTTCATCATCTAATTTTGCCTAATCTTTCTTCAAATCTATGGTCAGCTGACTAAAGGCACAATATAGGCACTGTTTGTTCATAGGTTTTTTTCTTTTCTTATGCCCCCCTTCAGGCAGTTGGTTGGCTAGAGCAATGTTTCTCAAATGGGGGTACTTGGGGGAACTGCATGGGGGTACTTGAGATTTTGGGGGAAAGTCTAATAACAAACAAATAAAACAAAAAAAATCCATCCATTAAAATGTCTTCAATGTCTACTAAATACTGAACTGTACTTAGTTTGAAATTTCGTATCATTTAAAAAAACTCAGAGTCTCCCCTAAACCACAGTGGTCTGACCCATTAATCGGTCTGCTGACGCGCCATACGAGAGAGCTATTGTAAACAGTGGATACAGGAAAACACATGCAGGCAACTTTCCTCTGGCCTGGCCTGGACTGGACTATGAGAGCAAGTGAGCTGAAACCCCACAGTATGCTCCTGCTTTCATAAAAATTGTGATAAAAATGTGTTTAGTAAAAGGGGCTCACCACGGCATGTAAAGACGCTGTCAATGTGGACTTCGCTCCGTATTGGAAACTTCTGCCCCGCCGCCTGTCACTGAGGCAGAGGCAGCTTCTCTCAAAAAAAAGACGCTAAACAACTGCCAATGTCCCGACCCGTTATCAACGGAGAACAGTGATCTGTGTTAGCAAAGAAGCTAAACATAAAACAGACCCTATGGTCCAGACTGCTTTTTGGATTAGATTGATTTAATTACATGCGTCTTACCTTTGCCTACTGTAAATGTTCACATGCTGCTAGAGGCCCATCACCATCAGAAAGAAGCTAATAATCTGCTGGTCCTCACATAAATTACATTAGTTAATCAATTCTGTCTCTTGTTGCCTATTAATATATAAATATAGGCTGTATAAGATAAAAAGTATGCTTTTACACATTTGCAAAGTAAACATTTGGATTTTGTAAAAACACAGGTCTACCTACCAAAGTGTATAATTATATGTTGTATACATAATATATAGACACTAGATATTGACTTTGGAAAAATGAGAGTACTTGAGAGCATTTTTTTCCAACTTAATACAGTTACCGCTGGTTGGGGGTACTTAGCTGAAAAAAGAATTCACAGGGCACTTAATTGAAAAAAGTTTGAGAACCACTGGGCCAGAGGATAGTAATAAGCTGTGTTTTGTTTTTAAGTAATTTCATTTATTTCTGTTCCAGTCTGCTACTTTTTCAGTTTGTATTGTTAAAATTAAGGAAAGTGAGAAAAAGTAATAACTTGTTTGAAACCATCTGTTACAATCTTGTACTGTGTGTTTCATTCTTCATCTTCCTGATTAGGTTTATGTACCGAGTGAAGGTTGGAGAGAATTTGTTCCCAGAAGCCTCGGCTCCAAGCAAAAAAGCTGCGCGACAGCTGGCAGCTGAGGAGGCGGTTAAAGAATTAATGGCTGATGGACGACTGCAGCCCAACAAGGTAAGAAACGTTTTTTATTTCATTTTGTTAAGACATTATGCCCTCCTTTTATAAACTGTCTATGTAATGCTGCCTTCAGTATTTAATTTTTTTTTTACGTTTGACATTATCTTCTGTGTTGCCCCCAGCCCCAGTTGCCACTAGGCAATGCAAGTGATGATGACACCTGTGGGACGACATGCCCAGCTTTGCCACCCCTGACCGCAGATGAGCTGAGAGCGGCTCATGAAGCAGGGGTGGGAGACCTCATCAACTATCTAAACAACAATGCAGTTTCTGGATTACTGGAGTACGCCAGAGCACGAGGATTTGCTGCCGAGATCCGACTGGTGGGCCAGTCTGGACCAGCTCATGAACCAAAGTATGTGTCAAATGTCATCTGAGAACCACATATAATATTAGTGATTAAATGTTTTCAGATTTGCATGTTTCCGTTGACTTGAATATATTAATAGACTTTGTCTGAAACAGGTTTTGTTTATAAAATATGCACCTGAGTCACTGTGGTAACAAATGCTCTATCTGTATTCAGATTTACCTACCAGGCCAAACTTGGTGGACGCTGGTTTCCTCCCGTCTGTGCATCTAACAAGAAGCAGGGAAAACAGGAAGCTGCAGATGCTGCATTGAGGATACTGATTGGAGAGGCTGAGAAAGCAGCAAGAACTGGAGAACTTATTCCAGCAGAGGTACAAATCTATGTATTTTTATGCTCCTAAATGAACATACATAATATAGTATAATTTTTATTTATGCAAGGTTTTACATATATTTTGTATTTTTTATCATGTTCTAGCTTCCAGTGAGTGGCAGCACTCTGCATGACCAAATAGCAATGTTGAGTCACCAGCGTTTTAATGCCCTGACAACACGCATACAGCACAGTCTTCTGGGACGAAAGATCCTGGCCACTATTGTCATGAGGAGAGGGGAAGGCCTGGGCACTGTGGTCAGCCTCGGAACTGGTAAGTATAAAACTGTTGTTGAAAAGGTTTAATGTCTGCTCAGAGGCAGAAAGTGTGGTTTATTCAGAACTAGGTCAGAACAGAACCATAAGGCATTGTTGTGTCCTTTGACATTGAGAGTGTCTCTTGTATTTTTCCATCAGGGAATCGTTGTGTTAAAGGGGAGGAGCTCAGCCTTAAAGGGGAGACTGTCAATGATTGCCATGCAGAAATCATCTCCAGAAGAGGATTTGTCCGGTAGAAATAGCTCTCTTTTACTAGTGTCTCATGACCAGTTCTAAATATACCTTGCTTGTCAGACAGAGTCTGTAGGACTATACAAGTGTAAGTGTCTCCTGTGCTCTCAGGTTTCTGTACAGTGAGCTGCTCAGACATTGTGATGGAGCAGACGACAGTATATTTGAGCCTGCTGAGGAAAACAAGCTGCGGATCAAATCTGACATCACCTTTCACCTCTACATCAGGTGGGAGTATCAGATGTTTTCCGTCTATGTTCAACCGCGCACACACATTAGCCACATACATCAATGTTTCTTTTTTGAATCAATTCTGTTTTCCTTTAAACATAATTGTTTACATCTTACTGTACTTTTTGTTTACCCTGTCATATTTTGCCTTATCCATAGTACGGCACCATGTGGAGATGGTGCTCTTTTTGACAAATCCTGTAGTGAAGCAGGTGATGAAGTTGAGGGCCACCAGCCCCTGTTTGAGAATGCTAAACAGGGCAAGCTCCGAACCAAAGTCGAGAACGGTAAGGGATAAGAAACCTATTATTGCTGTCTTACCAATAATGTGAGGTATTGCCTTTATCTTAAATGTGTGTGTTTGTGTCTTTGCCAGGGGAGGGAACCATCCCAGTAGAGTCAAGTGATATTGTACCAACATGGGATGGGATCCAGCATGGAGAGAGGCTGCGGACAATGAGCTGCAGCGATAAGATCCTCCGGTGGAATGTGCTGGGCCTGCAGGGGGCGCTACTGTCTCATTTCCTTCATCCCATTTATCTTAAATCCATCACACTTGGTAAACTTCCGTTTTTTTTAAATGATTGCCTCAAAAACAGATTCCTCAGTAATTTTTAAGTTGTGTAATTTATTTTGAAATTATTTTATGTTGTTAGGTTATTTGTACAGCCATGGGCACCTGACACGTGCCGTTTGTTGTCGGCTTGCCAGGGAAGGCGAAACATTTATAAAAAGTCTCCCTGCTCCCTTTAGACTCAACCATCCTGAGGTAAGTTTCAAAAGTATGTATATATAATATATTTAAATTAATAATAAAAAGCAAACTAGTACTAATTAACACACACAATGGCACTTTCTTACACTAACACATGTTGTAGTGCAAAATTCGCACACTCACATACTGTTTAAAATAGCCGTGTTGTATGTTGTTCTCTCTCCTTGTGTCGCCCCAACATTGTCCTACTGTAGGTGGGCCGTGTTAGTGTGTATGACTCTACGCGGCACACGGGCAAGACCAAAGAATCGAGTGTGAACTGGAGCTTTCCAGATCTGCACTGTGTTGAGGTGCTTGATGGGACCAAAGGGAAACTGGATGGGTATGTCTTAAACAACTTCATAAATGTACCTTTACAGAAGCATTTATTATTTGAAATCACTCACAAATATTGACTTTAAATATTTTCCCTTTAGAAACAAGCTTGGTGTGTCCCGTGTATCCAAGTCCAACCTATTCTGCCTATTCCGCACTCTGTGTCAGAGACGTGGCTGCAGTGATCTCCTCTCCTTATCGTCCTATGCTCAGGCCAAGATGTTAGCGGAGTCTTTCCAAGCAGCTAAAAAGCTGTTCTTCCAGGCTCTCAGTGTCCAGGGGTATGGTGCATGGATCGGCAAACCACTGGAGGAAAAGAGTTTTGAGTCCACTGTGGGAACTGCAAATAACATAACAAGCTGTCCTACTGGAAACGGAGGCAGTAAGACTGGAGGAGCTATGGAGTTTAAGCAAGAGGATATGTAATGTGACATCCATATTATTCATGAAGAAGAAAAGTATAAGGCAGGGGCAGATCACAAGGGCAGTTACCAGAGTAAAACAAATGTGTAGTGAGAAAAATTAAGATTCTGTGGAAATAACAAGAACAAGCCCAAAAGAAGAAAACACGCCTGAAGACACCCACCAATTTAGTGACATACACTGCCATTGTGCAGACTACAGACCTGTCCATTTGCGTAACAGACCTTGATGTAAATTGCCTTTCTATCCAAAAGTAGTTTTTACATTTTTAAGCAATCTGCCCTCTGATATGTCTCATGTCTGTGCTTAGATTCTTACACAATAGAACCACTAATGTCAACTCCCAAACTGTAACCTTTATTTTAAAAGATCCTTTGAGTTTTCCTTATTT